>VUQG01003934.1:56899-81533 GCA_015106755.1 Etia nguti
AGTGAGTTTGTTTTTTTTTTTTTTTTTTTTTTTTTTTTTTTTTAAACTTGCTGTTAATCACCTTTTAACCAAGGTCAAGGTTTTGTAACTGCAGTGACTGCCAAACAGCATTTCTGTGTAGTCTTTTCAGCAGTGACTTAATCTCTTAAAGCTCAGCGGAAAGCTAAACTTTATCATGAGATCAAAATAACCTACTTTTCTTTGTTCTCCTTGTAGGACCCACCATGAAACTGAGGAGGCCCATTGTTGTGAAGATGTACCAGGAGAAAATAGATGAAATGTATGCAGTGGCTGCAGGAAAACAATAGACTGCATTGCACAGGGATGAGAGGAGGTCATGGGAAAGATGGGCAGAAGCCAGAGATGTATGGACATACAGTTTCACAGCAACTGTACTTTTTGTAAATAAAATATATGTCAGAGTCAAAATTTTGCCAAAGATATCACTCGAACATGCCACATATAGACTGTATGATGACACAGATACTGCTTGGTGTCTGTCAGTTTCTGAAGGAAGTATCATGAATCATAAATCCCACTGTAGCTTAAAAGGATGCAGATATGTAAGATATGTATTTTATACCTGAAGCAGCTGTATGTATTTAATGATTTTTACAGCATTAATTGCCAGTTTCCTAAAGGTAATCCCACCTGGCAAAGACTGGAGATTAAAGCCATTTTTATAATGTGAGATGAATATCAGTAGTTTGAATTTATCCAATCACACATGTGCAAATTGTAAACTTTACATTTGTGCTTCTCCATGTACAGTTTGACACAGTTTAATATTTATTTTGAGATATTCCATGATTGTCAATTAAACGTGACCAAACTGTAATTTAAAAAAAATGTGCATTTTCTTTTCTGTGTCCTATATTTAAAATGTGTATGGCCTATTGTTTCACTAAAAGGTATGTATATGCATTATAAATAGGCTTCAGTGACTGAAGTTCAAGGATACAGACCTTCAATTTCACTAGTAAAAATCTTACTAAAGAGAAAAGAACTTCGCTTTAGCAGGAAGAGCCCTCCAGCAGAACCGGGCTCATGGTAGGGTCAGGTCCCTGCTTTGACCAGCAGGGAGGGAAGAGGAGAGAACAAAAGGAAGCACAAAGAGCTCACAAACTACAGGAGAGAGAATTCCTCCATCAGCCTGAGCCTGTAGCAGCAGGGTCACCTGATCCAGACCTGAATTAGTGCAGAAATTATGATATCATAAGATATGATGGGGCCTGATTATTCAAGACTTTATATGTAAGGGAAAAGACCTCAGTTCAATTTAATTTTCTTAGCGCTAAATCACAACAATAGTCACCTCAAGGCACTTAATATTGTAAGGTAAAGACCTGCAATAATACAGACAAACTCCAACAATCAGACAACCTCCCATGAGCTAGGACTTTGGTGACAGTGGAAAGGAAAAACTCCTTTTAACAGGAAGAAAGCTCTGGCAGAACCAGGCTCAGGGAGGCGCAGCAGATCCAGTGATGAGAAGCCAGTATGGGAGAAATATGATTTCTTTCCGTTACTACACCACCTGAGGTGTTTTAGAGCAACTGAAGGCTCGGGGAGCTGTGAAGCTGTCAGTTTAGCACTGAGCCAATAACAACTTGCTACATTTCTCAGCTCTTCTAAAAAAAAAAAACCCTACTTAGACACAAATAAAGAAAAGCTTCCCAGGCTCCAGTTTAACTCTTAAAGTGTGGGCAACCTCATTACCAAAAAAGATTCAGCTAGATTAGGGATATTTAAGTGCATGAGTAGCGAGACTGTGCATAATGGCAGCCAACAAAGCCAGAGGCAACACCTAAAGCATGGGAAAAAACACAAGCTACATTGAGCTGGGCCTAAATTCAGGACTTGCCTGGTAGATCACATGTCAACTGCACACAGAGGTGTCTTTAGGACAAACTGTAATAATATGCCCGCTTTTCCATTTACTGACAAATCAGATTACATCCTTGTATAAACTTGTTTTCTTGAATCTTATTTCAGAGCAATGTTTCAGATAAAGATGGCATTTTGGCCAGACAGATTCTGTTCGACTGAGTGAAAATTTACATCTTATCCTCCTGCACTGTTTGTCTACTCCAGTTTTTTGTACCGGTATGTGGTTTCATATTCACTACAGATTTAGGGTACGATAATATCAGGACGACTACCCATGATGCAGCATGCCTTACTCTGTCACTGAACAAAGGGAAGCAGAATAGAGATCATGATAACAGGTCTGTAACACATGAATGTTCTGCCAGTTATCTTTAATTATCTGCTAAAGATGTTTTCCCACCGTGTCTCTCTCTCTCCAGTGAATGAATGGAGGTGCTCCAGTAGGGCTTGACTGATCCATGAAAAACTATTTTCATGTGACATGTCCACGAGTGTACGGGTCAAGCTGTAGTTACCAAAATTAAACAAGTTCCTTTATATTTAAACACATGTGACAATTCTAATAAAACATTTAAAATAAATAATCACTGACCTGGCATGTAAGTGGAGGAAAGCAATACATACAAACATTTTACTGCAGGAACCATCAGCTGTCTTATTACTTTGGAAGAGGGGTGGGGAACTCCAGGCCTCAAGAGCTGGTGTCCTGCAGGTTTTAGATATCCCCCTGGGTCAACACACCTGAATCAAATGATTAGTTCATTACCAGGCGTATGGAGAACTTCGAGACATGCCGAGGAGGTAATTTAGCCATTTGAATCAGCTGTGATGGATCAAGGACACATCTAAAACCTGCAGGACACCGGCCCTTGAGCCCTGGAGTTCCCCCGCCCCTGCTTTAGAACAATGAGCATGTAATCCTTATTCTTTATGTGGCAGCTGATTAAAACAGCTGATATCATCCTCCACTGCCTCCTCTCACAGAGTCAGGGCCAAACTGACTCAGCTTTTACATTTATCAGCTGAATCAGCAAAGCAGTTTCCAGTACTGATAACTGTTATGTTTGTTTTTTTATCTGCAAGAGGAGCGTTTTTACTCATGTGAATTTACAGAGTTGATAAGAATCCTTGCTTTTGTTGAGAGTGTCCCCAATGGACAGGATTAGAAATTAGTATATCACAGAACCAGCTCAGGTTGAGTTGTTTGAAAAGAGATTGATGGTTAGGACCAATGACTGTGGAGTCATTGATTAAGACATCTGGAGAGGAGGGATGGTGGATGGACTGGGCAAAGGATGTTGAGGATGGAGCTGCCAGATGGGAGGAAAAGAGTAAGACCACAGAGAAGGTTTACATCCAAAAGAAGAAGTAGAAAAAGACAAAAAATTATTGTAGCTCAGAGGCAGCGGGATGACCTTTGTCCAAAACTGGAAACACAATAATGAACAATGACTTTTTTTACAGTCTAGTCAAACTCTGTTTAGAATTACTTTTAATAGGTAAATGTGCAAATGAAAAAAAAACTTTAACATGAACTTGACACTTAGAAGTTATATCATCATTCAAAAAACAAACAAAAAAAATGAAGTGAGACTTTTCTTTTTTATACATGGGTAAGTAAAGTGGGTCCGGTCTGCATGTGAAAGTATGCTTGGACAAGATACAGCAACCACCAGAGTGAGAGGGAGTGTCTGAATTCTGGACCAGGTGCTTAGTTATGAAAAGCATTTGAATGAATGCATGTGAATGGGTTGGAAACTGAAATTTTTTTCTTAAGGTTTCTGGTTACTTGCCAGCTTGCTTTTATGTAAGCAGGTAAAAAAAAAAAACACCTCATGTGAGTGGCCGAATATGAAACACTCTCCTACTCCTGCATACAGCTCACAGCCACATCCTCACTTAAAAAAAGCAGTAGTGAAAACTTCCACTGGAATCAACTTCTTCAAAAGCGCGACGCTGGGTGCAACTCTGCAACTAAAGCTCATACATGCAACAAATAATTTTCTCTGATATGAATTCTCAACTCAGGATTTAATTTAACCTAATATTTCCTAAATTTCCTCCTTGGATTTGCACTTCCAGCACAAATATTCCTTCACTTTTTTCAGAATTGTTAATTTCACACAACTTGTACAGTACTTTTTTTTATTTTTTTTTACACACATATGAAGAGCACTTGGTGATAACCTGTTATTACATTTTTTTTATGGAAATGACCTGTAAGAGTCAAGCAACTTTGCTTTACTTAAAAGTCCTAGATGTTGCACAGCACTGCCATCATGTGTCTGACAGAGCAATAAATGCATGTAGGGTATGCATGGGAAGGCACTCACAGTTAGTCACTGGTCTTTTCAAACATATATATATATAAAAGAATATGTATAGACATTTATTTCCACTAGCAACTCTTTTTTCCTAAAAGGCACTTCATCCCAGTTAGACCATGTGTTATTCCAGCTTCAGCAAAATCTCACCATGAAGATAGCTCTGGCTGTATTTACAATGGATGCCAAGCCATGCTTGGAGGTTTAAATAAAAAAAAATAAAAAAATTTCAGATGGGTTGTTCTTACTAGATTTCACGGGGGACTTGTTATTTTATGAAAGCTAAGTTTAAGCCAAGCTGTAAACACAGTACTGTTTGAAAATCAATCACGATACTTTACCCACATATGCTATAAACATACTACCATCTTATGAAGCAAGGCTTCATTAAGAGTTGTGCCTCTGGATCCTGTTGCTTTATGTGACTGAATAAAAGCAGTAAAGTCGTAATATACAAATACAAAACAATGGATTCAACTGCATTAAAAAAAACTGAGGACTGCAACTTTAATTATTTAATGCACCAGACAATGAATGCTTCACTGTAAATATTGCAAGATTAATATCCCCCAAAAATGTCTCCCTGCGTAGATACAACCAATAGCTGAAGAGTCATTTCTTTTTATGTTGGTGCGCCGAGCCTGGCTTCTTTCTTATTTGGTAGTGATGGCAACTCCCTTCTTGACCCAGGCATTGCTGTTGAGCAGAGAGAGCATGAAGCGAGCCACGTCTCCTCTACCGACTGCGCTGCTTGCAGGTTGACCGTTGTTGTCAGGCACAAAGTATCCCTCATGGGTCAGAAACTCTTGAGCTGCAAAGGACAAAAAGAATACAACAGCCAGATAGTAAAAAACCCAACAGTTTGTCCAGTAACATGCTTGAAACTGCGTGATTTGCTGATCTCAGAGAAATTATACAAAGCAAAGTGAGACTATGCACTAAGGTAAAATGGATCACACAAAGACAGAAAGCTTCCAATGAATTAAGCTCCGTCATTCTCTGTTGACAGCCCCCACCCATGATCCAATCTCTCTGCTTTTACCTGTGGCTGGAAGGTTCTTAAGGCCAGGTGGACGCACCACAGTCCAGTTGATGTCCTCCGTCTTCTGCAGAAACTGCTCCATCTCATACATGTTGTTGAGGACACTTCGGATTAAGGGCAGCAGGAGGAATCTGATCAGGTACGATGACTGAGTTCCAGAGTTTGCTGAAAAAAGTAAATAAATAAGCAAACAGTGAACAGCCCGAGCCACAAAAGCCAAATGACCTTCAAAGCCCAAGTTTTTGAAAGTGCCTCCATCCGTTTTTCTAAGCGACATATTCAGTTCAGGCTCATGACTCAACGTAGCCTATGTTCATAAATCAGCTAGAAAAGAAGCTTTTAATCATTTGACTCAAAGCCAAATCTTGACACCTGTCCTACACATTTTGGGAAAGCAAGCTCAAAAACATCAGTTACGTTAAAGAACAAATCTAAAGGGTCACATCTGTGTGATGCACTTACGCTCTGTATACCAGGAGGTCATAGTGATGATCCTGTTCACCCGGGTCTCTTGCATCGCACTGACCATAGCAGTCATGGATCGAGTGTAGCCCGTCACCCCGGAGAAGAAGGAGGCTGGGAAGCCGAGGCAGGACATGATGACATCCTGGTCTTTGAAATTAGTCTTCAGACTGTCTGCCGAGAAAATATCAGTCGTCACCACCTGGAAAACAATTACAAGACTGACAGTTAAAATGTGCATGAATGCTTTTATTGATTGCACGTAACATAGCTTAAAACAGATAATTGCCTTGAGATTCTCATGAGTCACGGTGAGCTTCCCCGGGTTCCTGACGAGGGCGGTGACCACGTGGCCTTGCTGCAGGGCCTGGTTGACCAGATACTGCCCAGTCTGCCCAGTGGCTCCCACCACAGCGATCTTCATCGTCTAACGCTTGGAGCCAAGTCAAGACTGCAACTAAAGCGGAAGACGACGTGGTAAATGCTCTGATCGCTCAAACTAACGGCGCTGAAGTTCCCTCCCCCTTTCACAAGCGTAATAAAACTACTTTTATTGTGCAATAAAAAGGTCCTTTCAGAGAAATTTAGGTTTGTCATGTAACAACTTGTCCTTGTGCATCACTAACCCCCAAAAATGAATAAATGAATAGAATTCCTTGATCTCTTAAAAGCTAAAATGAATGTGCGGTAAAGACAATCTGGCACCCAAAGTCACAGCAGAAGATGCACAAGCACAAGGAGCAACTAAAAATGATTTAATTATAAAACTATAAAAATTATATAGCAATTATCTACTATGAAATAACCATTTTTCGGCAGACTGATTAGTTGTTTAGTTTAAATTATGCCTGAAAATAGTGAGAAAAAAAATCCACTGTAACATCTCCAAATAATATTTTTATATAATTAACAGTTCTCAAGTATATTCATATTTTATACTGCAGATAAAAGACATTTAAGAGCCTAGAATCCCCCAAAACATATGTCAATATTTAAACAAATCTTCTACATGTATGAGTAAATAAACCAAAATTCCCATTTATAACCAGAAGGACACTGCATTTAAAATCTGTATTTAAAATTTGGGGATTTTTGTCAACAAATTGTGAAATCACCTCTCCAGCCTGGAAACATGGATGTTTTAAAAAATAATTAAACTTGGTTGGATGAAAATGATGATATGATAATGAAGAGAGATGAAAACTGTAATTCTACAAGTCGAGCAAAACTGCACATTGGTTCCCTTTGTTTTATCCAAACTGGGGTAAATGGATTATCTCCACAGCAGAGGAGGGTGGAGGTTGTTCGTCAGATGCTCACTGCAGAAACTAATATTGTTGACTGAATCTCAACTGATGTTGTTTAGATCATGACGAGCATCTCTGAGCCGATTCCTTGAAGCTATGTTAAATGAGTGCTGTTTGGGGACAACGCAGTGAACGGTTTGTCCGCAGTTCTTTCATTTGTGGATAATGGTGACGTCAAACACCATGCCGCTGCCACTAACAATTAGTTCTTTGGTTTTTAACATTAGAGATAATTACAAAACACAACTGTACTTTAGAATTCAACTTTTATTACTGCACCTGAGGCTGAGGCTTAAAAGCGATTTAGGTTTTAAAGCCAAGTAGCATCCCAAAATGATGGAATAACTGGATTCTCTCAGAAATTAAGTAGAAGTATTTAAAAGGAAAAAACTTTAACTGGTGGCCACAACACAGAGCTTTAGGGGTTAGGTTAAATCCCATGCTTATGTGTTGTTAGTGATATGAGACATCTAGTGATCTAGCTTTAACTGTGTCCACATCAATTTTACCGCAAATAACACTCATACCAACACCGGTGCATTAACAACACAAAAACCTGGAGATGACAAATTTGTTCACAGAGCTCTCAAAAAATACAAAACACCAGCCATTTGGCTCAATTAATGGTCAGTGCAAATGCAATCCGGTTTTTGTGAACTGCCTACTCTTTGTAGGAGTCACAAGTCAAAATATCTTTATCGAGCATGCAGCAGCAGGATCCATATGAGTGACTCCAAATGGAGAGCGCATTTTTGCATGAAGCACAACTGCAGTAACTCTTATATTTTAATGGTTACCATTACAATTATTAATTACCTCCAATAGGACTAATCAGGATCACAGCCTCTCTGCAGCTCAAACAGGTAACCTACCTATGCGGACTTTCATTTTACCATTTTTCCTCATTTAACAGTTTTATTTGCCAGTAGTGATTGTTCTATATAAACATTCATCAGTGACTTTAATACGTACACCACTCCAACTGCTTGTTAACCATATATAATGGGGCCAAACACATGGCTATAGAGAGAAAGCGATACAGAGAAAAAATCCAACAATCAAACAACCAACTTTAGGGAAGCACTAGGCGACAGTGGGAATGAAAAACTCCTTGTTAACAGGAAGAAACTTCTTGCAAAACAGGGCTCAGGTCATCTCCCATGACCGGTTGGGGGTAATGGACTGTAACAGCTTTTAGAGTTTTACCTCTCTTGCGTCATTTACCTGGAAACTAATTATTCTACAAAGGAAATGCAATCGTCACCCTTTCAAATGAAACTTCAAGGGAAAAAAAAATTAGTTTAGGGTCATTACCTTATATTCAAATAATCTGTGTGCCTTGATCCCAAATGGAAACCCAAATTACAAAATAAAACGTGAGTTGTGACAGTTGAGTCCTAAAGTTACTTTGTACTTTTTTCATAAAACACAACAGTTTCCCACTACAATTGCTGCAATGACGCTGTGGGGCACTGCCTCTCCTGCAAACATCTTAACTGCTATGCGGTTAAATTAACAAGTTGATTAATAAATTAACCAGCTCACAACTACAGTTTGTCTTTGTCCCGTCTCTCAGTAGTGAAGTGGATTATGAAATCATGCTACACACCCAAGATTGAATAACACCCTAAGAAAGCAGCTGCTACATTAAATTCTGATATGCTGACCTCGCCTAACAACAATATAGCGTTATTAAAAGCTTCCTTGTCTTTAAAGACACAAACAGCGATCCAGGTGCTGACAAAATGACACCTACACTACCAAAAACATCGGGACACGTGATCACTTTTATTATCTTTTATTTTTAATCCCCTTTCAGCGGATGAACTTATCAGAGTCCACACGGTGTAAACTCTTTAATGTTTGACTCAACCATGCTGATAGCGCCAGGGCAATATAACTTCTTACATAACGCTAAAAAAGTGGAAAACAGCCTCCCCGGCTGTGGCGTTTCAAATCTGAACACTGTGACTTTCAGAAACTTGTTGAGAATGCGGGGCTTTTGTATTAAAGGTCTTTAAATACCTATTAAACCGGAAACTGAGGGAATAACTGCCACCCTGAACCTTTATGATCTCTAATGCTACACAAACCAGTGAATGCATTTCCGCTTTTGCTATGAGTCTTTGTTTTCTTAATTTATTCATTTAGAGGCAAAAAAATGATTCCGAGCTAACTCCGTGGGCCAAATTAACCCAAATTATTAGTCTGTTGTCATGCAGCATGCAGATAAAGGGCGTTTAGCTCCTCACTCACCTGCGCCATTATGAAAGCGTCCCGTGAGGGAGGCGTTCAAGAGCGACAGCGTTCGGCTGCGTTGTAACTGTTTATCCTCAATCCAGATTTAAAAGTTTTGTTTTGACGTTACGCAGAGGAAGATGACATGACCTCCTCAAAGGTAATGTCGTAGTTATAATTAGAAAGTTAGTGTAAATATTTCCAATGACTATAAGTAGAAATTTCGAGGCAAATACTTCTAAAATGTAATGTCTGCTTGCTTTAAGGTGTTTCATTTTAAAACCCAAATCAAACATCTGCGACTTTAAGATTTTTTCTTGTGAAAAGAAAAGATTGAGAAAGGGCTCATGAAGACAACAGTCTCCTGAAATGAAATCTGTGACTCCTTAAATTTGTTTTGATTTTTATTTGAATACTTCTAGGTTCTTTTGAAGTATACATGACCAACTATTACACAGAAAGTGGGTAAAACATAGAAATTTGAACCAGAATTGATTTTGGAAAAACTAATTTATTCTTCAGTGCTTTATGCTGGTGCTATTTATTCTAGGTTAAATCTATGGGTTAGGTATGGATATGTGGTGTATAAATTTAGGCTTTATGTTTTGTAAACACTTCAAAGATTTAAAAAAGTTCACATCCCACACACCAAAAATGTTTAAATCAGTCATTAATCTCATTTTAACAATCAGAAAAAAAAAAATCAGAGTTGAGGAATGGGCCAGTACAATGACATCAGCAACATACTGTTGTACTTGGGGGTTGAGTATTTGAGAAAATGGTCAATGAAATCCAAAATAAAATCAAGTCGACGGTGAAGAATATTTAAATTTGTTTTTATGTACAGAGATATCATCAGTAGGTGCTCACATGTAAACACAGACCCGGTCTCCTCTTGCCACCAGTGTTTACCTCTGAAACTTTTTCATCTCCCTACATGAAGACCCATTTGGGGCTATCAGGTCACTAGATCAGGTAATCCACTTGTGGCTCTGTGCTTTGATTATGTGATCACACCAAGGGACTAAAGACTAAAGCAGCTTCAGCCACAGTCCAGGAGAGCTGCACGGTCGGGGTTGCTTCATACATGAAGCTTCTGTACAATGACCGGCCTCACTGACATCTTGCAGCTATCCTGGTGAAGGATGCAACACAGCAAAGGGCTTTTTAAACACTCAAATGAACTGAAAGCTGACAGCCAAATAACCTGGGAAGTGGTGACTGGATAAAGAAGGTGACTGCGTAAGTAAACAACAGATTTTAAGATCTAATAGTTGAGTAAGTTTGTATAGATGGATTTCTACAGCAGCTAATTAAAAAGCAGGTTCAAACTGGGAAAAAAACATCAAACATCACAGTTTTGGTTCTTTTCTTATTGCCAAAATATATTTTACTTTATTTTGTATCCAAGTTTGGCATAGAACAAGACTTTAATTTGTTGCTGAAATGTGATACAATGTGAAATAATCAAACAAATCAAACCATTCAGATTTCAACACTCAGTGTTTTATTAGATTTTTCCAAAGTCTCAAAGCTGATTTGTACAAATTGGTTTCAGGCTGTGAAGGTATTTCTGCCTCCTTTTTTTTCATAGATTGCTTTACATAACCCTTCGTAGAATTCAGACAGAATAGTCCTGTGCGGCAGGATTGAGGCCAATCACGGAGGTTAGGAGCGAACCAGCGGGTAATGAGATTAAAAGACCACAAAGTCAAACGAGTTCAATGTCCTCCAGCTCTCTGCCTACTGCTGCTGCTTCTGAGCCATGCTCAGCATTTCTCTGTGTCAATGAAGGGGTGTCTTAGAGTTCAAAAAAAGAAGCAGAGCTATTAAAAAATGTGCATGAGCAGAGTAATGAACCTCTTATTTCAGCCTGAGAACAATGTAGTGGCTTCAAAACGTAAAAATCTTTAGTACTTAAGCAGTCCAGTGTAAATATGTGCTCAAATATTAAATCAAGCAGATGAATTACCCGAATGTACTTAACTCTGAATCCTTTTGCACTGATGAGATGATTGTTTGGTACTTTGAACAGGAACAGTCATGGGATGTGGCGTCACAAAGTCCAACCATCTCCACAAACACACCACATCCAGTGGAAGAGGTGACACACATACACTGACATACATGGATGATGACCACTCAGCTGATTGCAAAAGTTTTACTCTTTTCTGTTGCTGAATGACCTCGTTCATCACCTTACTTTGGCTCTTACGTGTTGTCTTTGTCTTTGGTGTTTCTTTTTTCTCTGCTGCCTGCAGCTGTTACAAGTAAGCCACATCTGTTTGACCTTTTTTGTCTTGTTGATGTTTCTGTTTGGCAGATGTTGGACATAAACTCAGACCTCTGGTATCTGGGTCAAGCAGAGAGGTGGAAATATTATTTTTACTAAAAGTTGCAGATAGGATGTAGCTTTAATTGAAAGGGGGAGAAAGTAAACACCTGTATCTGTTTCTGATGATGGTTTTAAAGTCAACC
The DNA here is from genome assembly GCA_015106755.1 of Etia nguti. NCBI lineage: Eukaryota > Metazoa > Chordata > Actinopteri > Cichliformes > Cichlidae > Etia > Etia nguti. The sequence continues at coordinate 68,641 of VUQG01003934.1, forward strand.
ATACAGACATAAAACTGCCATCATGCCTTTTAAAAAAATTTTTTATTTATTTATTTTTTACAGTAACTTTACTCTTAGATTACTTGTAGAAATTCATTGCGAAGTGTTGGTTCAGGGAAGTTAGGAAGAAGTTATCCAGCTCAACTGTTTGTTCCTCCAGTCTGAAAGGAAATAAAAGTGTTCCTGAAGTCCTTTAAGAGCATTTCAAGTTAAAAAAGGATCTGAGATAATTGAAAGAACAGTGTATAGGACATCTATAACTCCAGCTTTTTAGCTCACACATCTGGTTGGGTTTTGGCACCAATACTTTTTCACAGTTAGGAACAAAAATATTTGTTTCAGAGGAGAAAAAGCTCATAAATTGTGTTAAAATTAAATATTTTTCAATGTTAAACTAATGCAGAAAGAGACACTTTCTGGGTATCTAATGTGCTGAATTCAGCCCCATCTATAGGTGATGACGCCACATCCACTATAGTACCACTATAGTATAAATACCCTTGTTTGGCCTCTTTGTCCTCCAAGCACTATTTGAGAAGTTAGTTTAAAGCTTTCTCTAGTGACTTCAGTGCACATCAGGAAATAAACAGTCTTAGAATTGGTAGTCAAGTCTAATAAAAAAATGTTTTGAAATTTTGCCTGCTTTGCCTTAACAAGGTTTTTTAAAAACAGAAGATTTTTGTGTTGCAGCGCCTCCGATACTGTATGTGTCAATAGTAGCACGTGAAAAAAATGATTAAAATGTGAGGTGTTTCTTGATCACATGTGTTCTGTGTTTCAGCCATAAGAGCTGCCATCCTGATTCAGCGATGGTACCGTCAGTACGTCGCCCGCACAGAGATGAGACGGAGATACACCTGGCACATCTTCCAGTCCATCGAATACTCCGGAGAACAGGCCCAGATCAAGGTGAGAAACTGCTGCCACAAACGAGTCGAGACCTGAGTGTTTATAAAAAACAATTAACAACAAAACTACAACCTTTTTGTCTCTTTCCTGTGCAGCTTTATAATTTCCTCGGCTACCTCATGGACAACTTCACACCATCGAGCAATGAACGTAAGATTTCTGTATTCATTTTGAGTTTGTTTTGTTTTTTTCTTTGTAAATCAAAACTCTGAGTTTGAACCATCCCCACCTTGCAGGAAATTTGATCTCGCACATCTTCAGGGAGAACGAAGTCTGCCGGGACGCAGAGTGGGAGAGGTACTTCTGCTACAAGAACATCGAGGTGCCGGAGATTTACTCGGGACCTCGTCTCACCTTTCCTCTGACAGTAGAGGAAGCAGTTGGTCTGGTGGAGGCTTTCAGGAATAAGAAAGTAGGTCTTTTTGGAGAAAGTGTTCTACATTCAAGTTCAGCACATGCTATTAATTGACTGCATTGTAATGTAAAAAGCTTTATTTGCAGTGGTCCTAGTTATTTCCTATATCCTTGTGACTTTCCTTTCTCTGTGTCAGAGACCTTCTTGCTAACCAGTTTCTCTCCCAGCAGCAGCTGCACTCACGCTACGTCCTTCAGCTCCTCTTGGAGACGTGGAAACTGCTCCGCATGTTGCCAAATATCAACCGCATCTCCACCTGCCAGAGCAAAGAAATCACGATTTGTGGTATGATTAAGATGTTCTTTGATAGTGATGGTAAAGCGCATAGAACTGAAGAAATGTGGAAATATTCTGAACTGAAACAATTTCGTAAAGAAAATGAAAACTCAAAGAAGCGTTAAAATGTTAGTCTCATTTTATTATAAGAAACAGGACTTTAGTAAATTCTGCTGGTCAACAGAATCCATTGTTTCATAGTGGAATAGACTGAAACATGAAAGTTGCAGGATTTATACTAAAAGTATAGATACAAAATAACCTGTGCTGTAAATTACTGTAATTTCTAAGCCAGCCCTTCCTGTCCTGTTGTTACAGGTGATTTGCATGGACAGCTGGAAGACCTGCTTCTGATTTTCTATAAGGTATGAAAACCTTAACATTTTGAATATGCTGAGTTAATCCCATATTTGATCCCAGAATAATGACTTTTTTCATCTGATGAGCTTTATATACAATTTTTTTTTTAATGTAATTTTCATATGATGATTATTAAAATAAAAAAAATTCTTCATTTTTATTGCTATCACTGCTTCTTCTTCAAACCTGCTTCAAATGTCCAAGCTAATTTAGGGATAATGTTCCAAAAATGTCATTAATAAATGTTTTTTTTTTCTCCAAATAAATAATTTAATAAGGATTAATATATATAATTTTAAACTCCTGAGATGATTATTTGACTGACTAAAATTCAATCTAATGATTTTCATGTTTCATATTGAGGTGCTGTAATCAGAGAGTATTTGTTGTGCTTCTTTGATTAACTTCTTTGTTAGTTAGTCAGGCGATGGTTTTTGTTTCAGTTTATCTGCAGCTTCTTTTGCATCAGTGGTGAAAGAGAAGGTTTAATCTACTGTTTGGTTTGTTTGTATGTGGTTGATTGTTTACACTTAAACTGTGGATTGTCCCTTTAACTGTGTGCTCCTTCGATCTTGTTTACCTGACAGAATGGCATGCCGTCCTTAGAGAAGCCCTACGTGTTTAATGGAGACTTTGTGGACCGAGGCAGGGACTCTATTGAGATCCTCCTCATCCTGTTTGCGTTCCAGCTCGTTTACCCGAGTGATGTCTACCTGAACAGAGGAAACCACGAGGACCACATAGTCAACCTCAGGTGAAGTTAATAAACATACACCACGTGTATGTATACACAAATTCATCTGCTGTCATTCAAACTTATTTCTTTACTCCTCTGGATGGTTTAGGTACGGCTTCACCAAGGAGGTGTTGAATAAGTACAAGGTAGGTTCATCTCATGCAAACCTGCACCTCCTCATCGCTGCTTTCTATGCAGCAGCAAATCTAAACTTACATGGTTACCTTCACCCACGCCTTCCCAGGAAAGCTCGTTATAGACCAGTGTCTTATGTACATAAGACCAGTCACTCCTCCACGTTGCTAAGAGGATTTAAGGTCATTAAAGAAGGTGACTGCAGGACATCTGGTCTCTATTGAGTCAGGGGGGCTGAGCTGGTCCAAAGACTGACAGAAGAAATACAAAACAAAACTGAGTTTTCCTAACTGCATGCTGTCTTAAGTTACAGTGCAACATCTCAATCACACACAGGAACAAATTGGTTCTGTCTAAGGGTTCTTTGTTCCCACTGTTCCCAGTTGCCGGTGGATCAGCCAATGGTAGATGGTTGGGTTTCTATATATAAAGCACTTTGAGATGATTATGGTTGTGATTTGATGCTGAAGTTAGACAGATAATGTGGGTTAAGATTACCCAAATAAAATCACAATCTTAATTCAATCTTATCAGCAAAAGGAGTTTAATTTTAGTTTGGAAAAACAAATTCTGAATTTTTCATTATTTTTAAGCATCTCCCTGTTAATGTAACTTTATTATTTTGTGAACGCTTCACAAACATGTTACCACTTAGCAAACCGAGGTTATATTACTTATCTCAGAGGAACAGAAAGCAAAATTAATCCTATAAATTAAATAAAAATACAGAACATTTACTATAAAGTTTATCTGGTCAGAGGAACTTACTGTAAAAATGTTTTCCCATGTCACCAAAAAAAAAGACCTGATAAAGTTGCTTTTCATTAAAACTGATGTCCTCAGTTTAAACTCAAACTTTCTATCTACAAGGAGGGCAAGAACAAAGGAGAGAAACTAAAAAGCACTAACTGAGTAACTTTTGCTGATTGTGTTTTAAATCAGATGCACGGGAAGAGGATCCTGAAGCTGCTGCAGAAGATTTTCAGCTGGTTGCCATTAGCAACAGTGATCGACCAGAAGGTGCTGGTCCTCCACGGCGGGATCTCTGACTCCACCGACCTCGGCGTCCTCGCCAGATTTGACAGACACATTGTGAGGAACCAGCATGAGATGAGTAAAGCTGTTGTTTTTCCACTGTCCTTACAATGTGCGTAATCTGTGTTTTCCTGTTTTGATTCAGTACATCTCGGCTCTGAGACCTCCGAAGAAGAGACACCACAGCTTGGCGGGAATATCTATCGACTCAGACACAGATGTGGACACCGCAGCCATCAGCAGGGTCTTCCAGCGTCGGGCCTCCTTCACATATCCCAAACCCCTGGGAACCCGAGATTGCTTCCAAAATCGCTCGCTGCAGGACTTCTCGGATCGGATCAGAGTGAACATGGAGAACCAGCTGGACATCAGCAGGAGGGAGGAGCCAACTCTGAACCCTCAGATCAACAAACCAGAGCAAGAATCTCTGTTTTTGTCCACCGACTCTGTCAGCAGTGACACCACCGTGGATGAGTGGAAACAGGCGAGTATGAAGCAGAGATGTTTTCTTAGAAGCTGCTAAGTAAACAATGAGCCTTTTGTGTCAGTGTTAGAACGAAGTCAGTTTTATTATTCCAAAACTAGAAAAATGTAAACAAGCCAGATGTTTAACAGGAGACAACTGAAACAGGAAAAAACAATCCACTACAAAATCCACTTATTTCTTTGTGTATTTGTCACATGTGCATGCTTCAAATTATAAAAAACAGACAAAAAAAACCCCCAATTTAATAAAAATATGTCTTTTTACAAATGATGATGGGAAGAGAAAAAGCTATCCAAATCTACCAGACTCCCACCCTGATTAAATCATGAATTAACTATAATTACCACATTTTCACATTCACTAGCCACACTCAGGCCTGATTACTGCCAAAATGAAGGTTTTAGAGTGGCCTAGTCGAAGTCTGGAGTTAAATTGAAATGCTTTGGCATAACCTTAAACCTTCTAATTTGGCTGAATTTCAAAAATTCTGCAAAAAAGAGTGGGCCAAAATTCCTCCACAGCAATCTGAAAGACTCATTTCCTTGATTGCAGGTCTTGCTGCCAAGGATGTTATTAGATTTAGGGGGCAACTTCTCTTTCATGTAAGGTTGGTAGGTTTGGATAGCTTTTTTTACCTTAATAAATTTTACTGTATTTACTCTTGTTGTCTTTGTCTAATATTACAATTTGTATGATGTGAAGCATGTAACTGTGACAAATTGTAGTAAGATTGTAATAGTTTTACTCCCATTTATATTCAACAATGAGATAAATTAACACCGGTCTAACCTGACCACAACATCACACTCTTCACATATTTTTATACCGACTTATTATTTTGTCAGAGGTCATGACCTTTCAGCCTCACTCCTGCTCCAGTTATAGCCTGAAAGACAAACTCAGACAGTAATCAACGCTCACCTCACAGGAGGTGCTGTGTGTTGCCTACGTAAGACTTCAGAAGCTGTAATCCCCTGCGTCACTAATCCCTCTGCTGCGACTTCAATCTCCTTTTAAACTGGCCAGCGTTTTGCCCAGCTGCTGTTTCCAGAGATTTTTTTTCTGACTCTTCTGGGGGGGGGTTCATCTTATTTCACATTCATCTTTTACTGAATAGCAGACAGTGAAATTTGACTATGGACCAATGCTGGAAATGGTTATTAAAAATACCAGTAGAGAAACTTTAAAACTGCTTTGATTTCTTTGTCCCACCAGATCCTGGACCTGCTATGGAGTGACCCAATGACTCAGGATGGATGCATACCCAACGAGGTGAGGGGTGGAGGCTGTTACTGGGGCCCTGATGTCACAGAGGACTTCCTAAACAGACACAATCTGCAGCTCATCATTCGCTCCCACGAGTGCAAACAGGAGGGCTATGAGTTCTGCCACAACCGTAAGGTCAGCTCAGTAATCCCACAGTTCGCTGTCTAAATTCAGTACTTTAATACCAAAATCAGACTCACTCCAAAGTATCATACATACCATAAACCTCTCCCCTGATCAGGATCAGTGTTTCCTTCCTCTTCAATGACAGGTTTGTCCTTTCTTTCATTCATTCAGGTCCTCACTCTGTTCTCTGCCTCCAATTACTATGATGTGGGGAGCAACAGGGGGGCTTACGTAAAGCTGGGCCCTGACCTTGTGCCTTATTTGATTCAATATCAGGCCAGCAGCATGACCAGAGAGCTCACTGTGAGACAGAGGTACTACTAACACTCACTTAACTAGATAAATTCTTCATTATCAGATTTCTTATTTCACTTAATTCAAACTTCGTTTAGTCTTAAAAGGCCAGAGTTGCTTTGCATAATTCACTGATCAAAATAATCTTTATACTGATTATGCAGGGCCTTGAAGCAGAACCTCAGTTCATCCACAGTCTGAAGCAGACCTTCAGACCTCTGTCCACAGTCACAGATGTGTGCCAGAGCCAAGAGTAGAAAGAGTAGAAAAAACTGTGTGCTATGGACCGGTTAAAGCAGGCTGAAGCCTGAGATATACCTACACTGACCTTCTAATGCCAAGCTTAGCATCCATGTCAAAAGAAATCACAAAGTAGCATCCATTATAACAGTATACGTAGGCCAGATAATAAGGGAAAGTACAATAAGCCCCCTTTAAACAGTCAATAAAGAAGCTCTCTGAAACTAGTCGTTTCCGCATGTCTACACAGCTCATCTACATTATTAACTTTAAATAGATATTTCACAAACTAAGCACCTGAGATATTTCTGACGTTGATGAGAAACCATTTTTGCCTCTTTCTTTGATAACCATTGTTTCCCACGCTGTTGTGTTTGCCGTTCGTCATCTGCAGTGTTGGGCGAACCGAGCGCTCAGCTCTCAGAGTCCTGCGGGAGCAGCTGTTTGCGCACAAGTCTGACCTCCTCTGTGCCTTCAGAAAGTTTGACAGCGAGAACACAGGTGTGTGTAGTTTGAGTTTCATAAATTGATTCATTCCTCATCGGATCAGACTTTACTTTTTGTTGCAGATCTTTTCTTCTTTTTTTTTGTCTGTAGTTCTCAAAAGATATTCACTTGCTGGAGAGAAACATGAGCCCACACCTTTGTATTTGTGTAGAACATAATGATCCCCATGCAGGATGAAAACAACATGTGGGCTGGGCAAAAGTCTTGCTCAGAAGATTTCAGAGTTTCACAGAAACTTCTGTTTCAGGGATTTAATTTCACTTACAATACACAAACAGCTTTTCCAAACACAAAACCATGTGAAAAAAAAGGTACTTGGATGGATGTTGTTGGATTTTTCAACATATTTTTGGATAACCAAACATTTGATTCTCTTTGAAACACTGCCTACAAGTAAAGGTGGTTTATTAATTATTATACACACAGGATTTGAAAAACCTGAAAACAGAACTGAGTTAGCTTTTGGTTGGATCTCAGAGTCTTCTTGATGCAGAGAAAAACCCTGCTGTTTACATTTTCTGGGCTTTAATGTGTCACAAAATTACAAAGTATAATATTTTAGTGTGAATTATTTTCTTACATTGGAAAACTGTGGAAAAATACTTCTTAGATATGGTCTATACAAAGTAGACTTTGATCAAATTTGGATTAGAGCTTTGCTCTCTTATAATTAGTATGACCTTTCACCTCTATTAGGTCTGGTGTCTCTGAACGACTGGGCCTCTGCAGTGGAGAGTGTGATGCATCTCGATCTGCCCTGGAGGATGCTTCGCTCTCAGCTGGTCACCTGCAAGAACAGCGAAGGCATGATAGACTACTACGAGTGGTTCAACGAGCTTGCCATCACAGGATCCAAAACAGATGTAAGAACTCACCGTCTCTGTCTTAGCTGATGTAGAAATGTTTACATGAAAATGCAATTACGTAATATGTAGAAACTTTAGAAAAGGGATCTTTATACTGAGATTCAGGGAGTTGAAGAGAAGTAGAAAAGATAAATTGCCCTTCCACCCTTGAAATTGCTTAAATGCCTAAAATAATATGAATACAAAGGAACATTGATTTGTCTCCTTTTCCTGGCACGGTGTGTACTCCAGTGGCGTCATTCTGCTGTCATGTGTTGTTGACTTAAAATATTTGTAAAGGATACACCTGTGTATCATCGATTACAGGTTTCCTTGCAACCTTCCTGTTTACCCAAGTGACATTTTAGGAATGAGAGTTGCTACAAGATGGCACAGTGAGATAGATTTCCAGGTCACAGGCAGGAAAACGGAGGAGGCTAGGATGTACAAAATGGGGATATGAGAAAGGCCCCATGACACCAACTTGAGACAATAAATGTCAAAAGTCAGTTAAGTAAAGTGACCTCTGCCAGTGCACTCTAATATTGGCCTTTGTTTTGTTTTGCCTCTTGGGAAAAGGTGAAAACCTCCTTAAAGATGACTAACTACATCTTTGCCAGAATCCTATAATTAATGTCTGCTTGGGAATAAATCTTTTCAGTTGCCAGGTTGTATTCAAGCAGAGTTTTGCTGCTTAAACAGCATTATTTTCTGATCAGTCTGAAAGATGCTGAATATAAAATATCACCAGAATGCTGCAGATGTTCCTTTTGTACTTTATTTGTGTTGTTTTATGACTTTGGGACTTTTCTTTCTTGGTCTTTGCAGCATATTGACCAGAGTCTGCTGGAAACATTGTATCGCCACCGCTCCACTTTGGAGACAATCTTCAGGATTGTAGACACGGACAACTCAGGTAAAACACTCAGGTGTAACACTGTTTATGCTGTTTGATGCAGGAGCAAATCTGCTAATGGAATATTTTACCCTCAGATTGCGCATCATTCCCAAGTAACAGCACAGAGAAAAAATTACACGTTTAAGTCCTTTCTACCACACACATTCACACTCCGATGGATGAGCAACTTGGGATTTGTATCTGGCCCAAGGAAATTTGGCAAGCAGACTGGAGCAGCCAGGGATCAAACCGTCAACTTTCTGATCAGTAGATGACCTATTCTACCTCCTGAGCTACAGCCAAATGCACACAGTAGGAAATAAAGTGATTATATAACTTCAATTAAATGTCAGTTTTTGCCTTAAAACACTGAATTTACTAATTACATAGTAATGTGTGCCTAATATTATATATGTAACAGGCGCCGGATTTAATTTCAGAAGACATGAAAGAAATCCTTTTCTTCATTAATTAACTAAAATGTCTCTGTATGTATTGTGGCTATTTATTTTTACCTCATTAAGATAATTGTTACATAACAAACATATTTGTTATATGTTTGTTATGTTTAACTTAATTTTTAACTGCTGCCAAAGGAAAAAGGAATTTCTTAACTTTTATAATCTGCATAAAAAAGATGATTGAGAGAAGGAGTAAAGTGTCCCAGGGCTCTGATGTGTCTGTGCGAGATGTCTGCTGAGCTTATCCTCTGTTAATCCACCTGTAGCGTGCGAAACAGGCAGCAGGAGGTTACGGTCTCCTGAGTCCTAACGAGGATTAACCCACTGATCTACTAGCCTTTCCATCCTGCCTCTCTGATCACATGCAAACACAGACGGCAACACTTTTCTTTATCAGTATCTGCCTGTTACTCCTCCTTTAACCTCTAATTTCCTCCTCCTCCACCTCAGGGTTCATCAGCATGGAGGACTTCCGTCAGACCTGGAAGCTGCTGAGCGTCTACCTGAAAATGGAGATCACCGACGAGGCCATCTCCGACCTGGCCATCACAATTGACAGCAACCATGACGGCAGCATCGACATCGACGAGTTCATGGAGGCCTTTCGGCTCACGGACAAGAAGAGCCGGCTGGAACGAGGACGCAGCATGTTCATGGGCACGACCTCCGACCTCACCAAGCTGGAGGGAGATCCCAACATTTGATGAAAAAGCGTGTTAAACAGATTGCTCGGCGTGCAGCAGAGGGGAGGATAGGGAGATGCAGCCAACGCAAGCTGCTTTTAATGACGCACATAAAGATGCAGGATGATGCTGAGTAACAGCCGCCTGGATCACAGGGGATCAGGAGGAGGTTAGAGGTCAGGGTGTTTGACAGTGAATGCTCATTTGAAGCGGAGGAAGTGTGGGCGAAACACAGCAGCTTGAGCAACTCACGTCTCCTTTATATTCTTAAAATAATCCAAAACTGGAAAACAAAAGGCATCGTGTAGAAAATAACAATTTTATAAAATGCAAAAATTGGTAATTTGAGTCAGAAAGCATTATGATGGGAAGGAGCACAGAAACAGGAATCCTTCAAATATATGAAGAAATGTGTTGAATATATAAAAAAGTGCTTGCCAAAGGTTTTTGGGAGGTAGCTTATTGCCATTATTTTTAACAACATCTACATATTTTTTATGAATTTGTTGGATGTGGTGAAGAGGTATTTCAAGAAAACGAAGAAGATAGGGTAACACATCAGAGTGGAGGAAGGTGTAGATGGGTGGATTACATCTTATGGAGAAGGTGCAGTCTGAAAGAGATAGGAGACTGCATAGTGGTGCCAGCTGAGAGTGAGACAGGGTCTGGAGGGTAGGAAAGAGTTACCAGATGATTGGGAAAGAAGAGAGTCACGAACGGAGTTTTGGAGAGTAAGAAGGGGATGGAGGGAATGCAGATCAAGTGTACTGCTACAAGTTTAAAAAAAAACCCAAGAGATTGGTAGTAACTACAGCGGGAAAAGGTTATTGAGTCATATCATGAAGATATGAGAACGAATTGACTGTCAGTGAGCAGCGGTGTGAAAGAGCAGTGTGAGCAGCTGAGAAAGAGCAGTACAGATGAGATTTTTGCTTTGAGAGTGTTGATGGAGACTTATTAAGGAGGTCAGAAGGAGTTGCATCTAGGAGGAATCCTGGAGAACATTTTTAAAATATCTGCAACTTACTGGTGCCTTAGCAGTAGCAGCATTTGAAGTAAAGTGTAGCGTGGACTGATAATGTTTTCTGTGAGTGCAGTGGGATTGCTCCTCCTGTCAGGCAGCAAACGAGCCCTCAACCTGTCCAGAATGGAGAACTCATAATTTTATTCATTTGACTTATAGGATGTACATCTACCTCCAGTTTCTGAAGTTTAAAAGTGTAGTCTGAGAATTTGGGAGATATGCTTATGTTATCTTAGCTGAGCATAAAGACAGGAAACGGTAAGAAACAGCTCGCCTGCTTTATCTAAAAGGAAGCCAAAGTCACTTAAATTCACCCTAAATCTTCCTAAAAACACACTCTGTAATGCCAAAGCTGAAGATGGTCATAATTTTGTAAGTTATGATATCTTTGCTACATGTTCGCAGAATAACCAGTTCTAAGATTACTAACATGTTAAATCCAAAGTAGTGTAATGTTAATTTATCAAATGTAACATTTTTACATTTTAAGTGTAACATATACACAACATTGTTTTGTAACGCTGCTGTGACCCAGTGTGGGTTAGAAATAAGTAACTTGATAAGTTCAGCAGATGTAAGATGATATCTGTATGGGTGATATCTTCTGAAGATCAGTAACGCATTTGTTTCTTTAATACAGTGTAATAGATAAACATTTCCAGGCCTGTTGCAGATGGGAGTAATTTATTTCATTGGTGAGATTAAAAGTAAGAAATATGGCACTCAGTGAATCCTGAAATGAATCCTGAATTACAGGAAAATATTACAACAGCAAATATGGCGTCAGAAACTTGACTTCCAGGGGGTAAAAGCTTTTTAAGGAAAAGTTTTGAAGCCGTTTTCATCAGATTGGACTGCTGATTGCATACATGTAGTTTTTAATCCCACCACTACCATTAAAATTAAAGCTCATTTAAATGTTGCATTGCAATAACTGCATAAACAGGTGCCCAGAGGAATTTCAAGATAACCGTTGAGTGCTGAGAGAGCATACAGAGCGGGACAGCTGTTTTCAATCTTTATGGTAAGCTAAGCAAAGCACCTAAATAGTAGTGCAGGATGTTGACTTGTTCCTTCAAGACATGGTGTATTTTTTAGTTAAATCTGTTGTATAAAGTTTCCACATTTCTGAGTATCATTTATTGCAACAAAAAAAGAGTCAGTGAGTCAGTGTGAATGTGAATTTTACTCTTTTTTTCTAGTATGTTGACCATGTAAAACCTTTCCTGTAAATAAAAAAAGTGTGTCATGTCTTACTTTCCTAAGAAGTATGTGGAAAGAATGTTCAGTTGTTGCAGTTGAAGGTATGTAATTAGTTTCTAATTAGTTTCATAAAACTCAAAATTTCCTTTGCAATCAATGACAGGCTGAGGTCTAGAAGCCATGTTCATCTCTAAATGCTTTGTTTTCTCTCTGCTAGGCCTATAGTTGCTGTTTGCTTGTGGGTCCCTCTGCTTTCAGTTTTGTATTTAATACCTGAAAAAACAGCTTTATTGGGTTGAGATCAGGTGATTGACTTCGCCATTGAAGAATATCCCGTTTTCTGCATGCTTTGGGTTATTGTCCATTTATACCATTAAGCGGGGAGTATAGCCCTCCTATCAGCAGTCACATCATCAGTAAACACCAGTAGTCTGGTTCCACTGGCAGCCATACGTTCCCATACTCATGTCTCTAATCCACTAAGATAAAGTTCTTGCATAATTTAATACACTTTAATTTTTTACTTGCTCAAACCACGTTGTCATTTTTAAACGATTGAGATAGTTCACCGAATCACCAGCAGTGGGCACAACAGACTAGAGTACAGCTTTTCCTGCACAAATCGGCTTCTCAGGACTGAAGAAAAGTGGTCAGAGACAGGTGAGTCACAGAACAGTAGGAGTCATTAGGTGGGAAAGCAAACACTGTTAGGATTAAAAGCTAACACACCCTGAAGTTGAGCTGCAGCAGCAAACAGTAAATTCTTGTGGTTTCACTCGCATTATCTCCCTGAGCTCTTACAGCCAGGGCTGTAGCTTTCTGCTCTTTTAAGTGGGTGGATTTTAAAACAGGTCCAGAGCTGCTTGAAGTTTCACAAAACAAAGTGTACACGTTTTACCTGGAAGAGGAGAATTTGTCCTCTTTTCCTTTTTTTTTTTTTTTTTTTCAAATTTTTTTTTTTTTTTTTAAAGGGGGGTGGGGGGGGGGGTTTGC
>VUQG01003935.1:0-13912 GCA_015106755.1 Etia nguti
ATATATATATATATATATATATATATATATATATATATATATATAAACAAACATATGTATTATACTACCCCGTGTCACTTCTTATAACTATACTTTTTTTCTTGTCTTGTAAATTTGCCCTTAATGTGCAGTCTTTTATTTTTTTTATATATTATTTTATCTTCGTGTGATTGTACAGCATAAAGCCCACACCAAGTTAACGAGTGGCTTTCACATGTAAACAGTGCTCCACGTAATACTTGGCTAGATGGCAGTAGCGTGACTCCCCAATCACAGCCTTTGACCAAACATGGAATGCTGTTTCGGTGATTTAAACATTGTGATATCCAGATAAGTGATATACCTTCCACAGAATAGCAGCCGCATGACTACACGATCTCCCTAATCCGGCGATACAGGAACAGCCGACTGTCTCCACTACACCACTTTCTCTTAGCATTAGCCATGCTAAGTGTTTCGCTTGATTAACGCTCTGGCTCGGCTCTACAGCTGCTTTAAGAAAAATAAAGTCGCCTTGTTTGTTGAGCAGTACTTTATCAATTTTGTTGCTGTGCAGGTAATTATACCCCTCGGTGCTCTTGTAATTACGTAATTCCTCGCCATCAACGCCTTCGGAAAATACGAGGTAATTAATAATGTCGATGTAGCTAACATCGGGCCATAGTTTCATGTCATCTACCCACTCCGTGAGAAGTGACGGGTGAGGCACTGCAACTGAACTGTCCTCGCTGCTTTTTAAAACATCTCTACCGTGTATCCACCTTCGATGTGTTGCCATTTACACCAGGTAAAAGAAACTGCAGTGAAAGAAATATTTATCAACAGTGAAGGTGTAACCCCGCAACTGTCAACAACAGCGCAAGCGGAAGTAAAAAACCGGCTTCCGCTATGAATCAGGGGTAATGGCGCGAACTCAGAAATACTGTGGATAGTAAAGAAGCATCAATATCCGATGAGAAGACTTATTAATTTGGCCTTACTGTGTATTATTTTGTGGTGTTTGGTGCAGTTTTCTTGTTTTGTGGGATTTTTTTTTTCAACAGGAGATTAATATCTCTAACAAGTTGATTTGTTCACATTTGCACATCTTTATTTTTAAGTGAAATGCGCGTTTTGAGTTTATGCCTTTTCCTTGCACAAGGAAAAGGCAACCTTTTCCTTGTGCAATATTTTGTGTAGTGCATTTTATTCTATGGTTTAACAAAAGGGGAACAAAGGTGTTTAAGTCAACCTAGGATGATTTTTTTTTTAATGTTCACTGTAAAAATCACTGAAAGAACTACAAAGGCACAAAAAAGAAGCTAAAGAGCTCCTCAAAAAGTAAAACTGGCCAAACAGCTAAAAGAAAAATTTAAAGAAGCCGTGGAGCAGCTAAAGAAAACCTTCAAAGAGCCGAAGGCAAAAGAAAAAGAAAAGAAAGCCGAGGACAGGAACAGATTCTGGAGCAGAGTGCTGAGGAAAAACTGTCCCAGCAGCACAGACTTTCAGAAGAATAATGGATCCACTAAGGAGAATCAGTAGTTTCTTCTTTCTCCCCCTTTACTAACCTTTCTTTCACCCCCCAAACCTTTTTCATCATCTTCTCTACCCTCACCCCTCACATTTGCCCATAACAGTTGTGTTATTATGTAAAACAATGACACTTTCCACAGTCTGTAACTGTGAATAAATGCATTATTGCTTTATTTTACAATGCAGTGCAAAACTCTTGTGCTCCAAATCTTTTTTTGAGCAGAAAGCTTTTTTTGCCCCTTCCCGATTTCTTAAGTTTTAACATATTTTTTATGCTTAAATGTTTCCGATTTTAAATTTAAACACAGATAGTAAGAGTAAATATAGATTATAGTTTTTTAAATGATGATTTCATTTAGTTAGGGAAAGAAGCTCTCCAACTTTACCTGAGCTTGTGTGAAAAAGCAATTGCTTTCCAAACCTAATAAGTGGTTGTACCAGTTAGCAAGAACTGCAATCAAGCATTTGTAATAACTGGTGATGAGCCTTTTATAGCGCTGTTTAGGAATTTTGATCCAGTCTGCACTTTGAGTAGGCCATTTTAAATCCTTCCTTTTGTTTTTTGAACCATTCAGAGATGATCTTGCTGCTGTGTTTTGGATTATTGTCCCGGTAAACCTAAAGGCTTCAGGGAGCATTAATTGAAACAAGTGAAGCCTTTAGGTTTTTATTTCCAGTTCTTTTGTGACCTCCTGGATCAATCTTCGATGCACCCTTGGACTACGTCCACACGTACACGGGTATTTTGGAAAACGCAGATTTTTCTATGCGTTTGGACCCTTCGTCCACATGTACACGGCATTTTGGGTGACTGAAATGGAGATTTTTAAAAACTCCTGCCAAGGTGGAGATTTTCAAAAACTCTGTTTTTGCGTTTAGGTGTGGACGAGGAAAACTGAGATTTACTCACGTAACGTCAAAGGTGTGCGCCATTTTTGTGAGGGTATAAAACCCTGTTTAGTCTTTCCCTCCCAGGTTTCTAGACTTCTGATTGGCCAACATTTCATTTTTAGTGTTTACATGTGGACATAGATATTTTTTCAAAACTGCATGTGTGGATGGGATTTTTAAAATAAACACGAAAATGGAAAATTCCGTTTTCAAAAATACCCATGTACGTGTGGACGTAGCCTTGGAGTAATTTTAGTAGGTTGGTCAGTATTACAAGGTTTGACTTCCACATTTCCTGGATAATGGCCCTCATCGTGGTTCGAGTCCGAAAGCGTTTGAAAGCGTGTGAGCAGCTTCAAGTTTCTGGGAGTCTACATCTCTGAGGACCTCACCTGGATGACCAACTGCTCCAAGCTGGTCAAGAAGCCTCACCAGCGGCTCTTCTTTCTGAGGACTCTGAGGAAGAACCATCTGTCCTCAGACAGCCTGGTGAACTACTACCGGTGCACCATCGAGAGCATCCTGACCAACTGTATAGCAGTCTACCTCTACCTCGGACCGGAAGGCGTTGCAGAGGGTCGTGGAAACCGCCCAGCACATCGCCGGAGCACCACTTCCTGCCATACAAGACATCTACAGGAAGCAGTGTCTGAAAAGGGCTGGGAAAATCATCAAAGACCCCAGTCACCCAGCACATGGACTCTTCACCCTCCTGCCCTCTGGGAGGCGCTACAGGAGCCTCCGGACTAAGACCACCAAGTACCGGAACAGCTTCTTCCCTACAGCTGTCAGACTCCTGAACTCTGCTTCCTGACATCTGGCCCACATTAAACTCATGGACTCAACATACACACACCCACAACCACCCATAACTGAACACACACACAATGGAGAAAACAAACAAATGGCCGACTGTACCCTCATACACAGTATAATAACATGGACTGAACCACCACTTACCACCATTAGCACGTTTACTGTATAAATATAAATACTGTATAAATTATCCATATATCTCACTGATCTCAACTGCACTACTGTAAATGCTGTATAGACAATCATACTGTACAATACAATAATTATAGTTTTACAACTGTTTACAATTGTTTATTAATACTCGCAATTGTATATCTACAATCTGTATAGTTTTCATATTTCTGTATAGTTTTCATATTTCTCCATAGTTTTCATATTTTTAACCATATGTATAACCTGTTCATAGCCTGTACATACTTACATAACATACCTTCATACCGTGTACATTGTAACGTACTTATAATAGATCCATATACTGTAATATATCTATATTATTGCTAAAGCACTTTCTGAATGGATGCAAACCGCATTTCGTTGCCTTGTACTTGTGACATGTGCAATGACAATAAAGTTGAATTCTAATTCTATTCTATTCTAAATGCCTTTGCAACCCTTTCAAGACTGATAGTGGTCAGTATTTCTTAGTTGTTTCTTTAGATTGTAGCATTATTTTGCTTTCTGAGATCTTTTCGTCAACTTCACTTTGTCAGACAAGTTCTATTTAAGTGATTTCGTGACTAAAAAGTTCTGACAATAATCCGGCCTGGGTGTGGCTCATAAACTCATCTCTTCAAACTGGTTAGTCATGTTTAATTCATGATTTAACACATTGGGATAATTACTTTTCACATAGAGCCAGATAGGTTTGGATAGCGTTTTCCCTTAATAAATGAAGTCATAATTTAAAAAATAAATGTTGTATTTATTCAGGTTATCTTTGAAATATGTAATTGTAACACTGATACTGTACATCAGCACAGTACACAGTAAAGAGGAATGGAACAGGCTGTAAATTGCACAGGTGGAGGTGCTGAAAAGCAGAATGGATGAATGGTTACTGAAGGTGTGAAAAACAAATCTTGCATTGCCTTTTGTGTGTTTATGGTTCACTGCACACACGACAGTCCTCTATTTTGTATTTCCGCTGGGGTATTTTTGTTTTCATCAGGTTTCAGTTACCTCAGAAAGATAGAAACAACCTGTCTTTGTGACTGCTTCCATATGAAATGTATTAAAGGATTGTAACTGTTTAAAACCTATATTTTGGAGGATTTTTTTTAATCCTTTCAACTTATATTCGTGGGGTTTTTGTAGTAAAATATTGTCTTCATGTGACTTTATGAATATAAAATCTATGAAGGTTTGAGGTTGTAGTTTTGTTTTGCTGTGGTTGTGGTTAAGATATGGGTCCGTCTTCAGATGTTGATCGTTAGTGTCTCTTTGAAAGACAAAAACAAGTATCTGTGTGTGTCTGTGTGTTATTGTCCATTACCATTACGAGCTTTTCTTTGCACATTATTAAAAGGTGGTGATGGCGAATAAATAGTCCATAAAAAGCTTTGCGCGTCAGTCAATCTCAGCCCAGGATCAACTCTATTGCTAGCTCTTTTTTAATATCAGGTAACAATAACAAACTTTTATTTCCTACTTTATTGTTTATACTTTATTTTCTAAAGTAGATTTTCTTCTATGATTTCTGTCTTTGATTTAAAAATAATGATGAGGATCACTGTTCTTATTTTTATAATTACTAATTAAGATTTTATTTTCATTAAAATTACTTCCTTTGACAAAATAATAATAATAATAATAATAATAATAATAATAATATATATATGTGTGTGTGTGTGTGTGTAAAATGGATTAAAAATGTAATGCGTCTGAGAATTTATTACTACGCGACTCTTCTTCAGCTGATTTCATACATAAAGACAAGAAAATGGCTTTGTTATAGTTCACGTCAGTTATCGTGTTACTGTATTCTGTCATCAGATCTTAGGTTCATTTAAAAAATGTGATAACTGGTAGGTTATTAAAAGAAGCTACTGCTGTACAGGATTAATAGTAAATAGCAAACAGTGAATCTAAAGGCATGCTATATATATAGAGCACTTTTCTAATCTTACTGATCATGCAAAGCTCAAACCACACTGAATCATACATTCATCCACTTTAAGCAATATGATCTATCTCAAATCCACAGCCAGTTAACCTAACATGCATGTGTTTGGACTGTGAGCGGAAGGACCTTGTTGCTCTGAGGGGAGATTGTTAACCCATTTACGACTGTGTCACCCTATAACAGTCTGTACAGATGATGGTGATAATGACCAGTTCTTCTCCTAAAACCATTCCATTGTATTTATCAATTGGCCTGTTTCAAAATTACAAGTAAATTATATTTTATGATAGAGAAAAAAAAAATACAGATTCCTTGTCATGCATTCACATTTTCTAATTGTTTATATACACAGACATCCAATCCTGGATCACATCCATATTTGTTTAGGATTGAGTGATCCAAATGCACCACATTGTGACAATAACCATGGCATAGCAGCTGATGAGCAGCAGATAGATACGAAAGAGCAGGAAGTCAAGGACATATCCTACATGGCACCACTGGTCCAACAGCTGACTTTCCTTCTGCAGAGAGAGGAGGTGGGCACGAAGTTCAGCAAGGTACTGACAGATCTGTTGCAGTTCAGGCAGAGCAGATGTACCTGGTAGAAGAGTGGAGATTAAAACGTCAAATAAGGAGCACTCCATTATATATTTAACACCACAGATATAATGTTTTACTTTAATACAGAATAGAACATTTGCCCATGCAACTGTTCTGTATCTGAGTGAACCAAATGATGCCTTCCAGTATGTTTTCTCAAATACATTTAAGGTCATAAATTGTTCAGCACCAATTGGAAAATGTAAATTGAGAGCACTGGCTACCATTACTAACTGGGTGCTGGTCAGGTGCCCGGCTGGCTGGTTGAATGATCCATGGACCAGAACTGACATTGGAGTTTCCAGGTTTATCCTTCTGGGGTGTAGAAGGGGGCTGGATATCTTCTGGCCAGCGGTAGCAGATGAGGTTTGCTATATGTTTGAGCACAACAACCCTGACCCACTTTGGAACCTCCCGATATTTCAAGGAGTTATGGTGGAGGACGTTGGTAATGATGACTGTTTCCAGTAGACTGATAACCATGAGGGCAAGACACACTGAGAAATAGATACCTAGATTGAAGAATCAAAGCACACACGTTAAAGTGGTCATACATTTAACTTTTAAGATGTTGGCTGAGTTGTTTATGAGCACTTTTAACAGGCAGCTAAATTTGGGACCTATAAGTCAAGACAAGGCAAGGCAAGTTTATTTATATAGCACAATTCAACAGCAAGGTGATTCAAAGTGCTTTACAGAGACATTAAAAAACAAAAACAGATAAAAAGCATGATTTAGAATGGAAAAAAAAAGAAGAAAGGAACAGTAGATAAAATCAGTAGTTAAAATGTAAGTTTTGAAATTTAAGCTTAAAAGTAAAACAGTGTGGATTTGGTGCTTTATTCAAATGCAGCTGAGAACAGGTGAGTTTTCAACCTGGATTTAAATAAACTGAGTCTTTCAGCTGATCTGAGGCTTTCTGGTAGTTTGTTCCAGATATATGGAGCATAAAAGCTGAATGCAGCTTCTCCATGTCAGGTTCTAACTCTGGGAACTGATAAAAAACAGGATCCAGATGACCTGAGGGATCTGGAAGGTTCATACTGGGTCAGGAGGTCAGCCATCCAACCATTTTCTTCTACTTATCTATAAGGTGGTTTATGATAGTATGCACCTATGATGGGAGTGCCATTTGCTGTACTCGGCAGCAGGTCGTTCATGATGAGCAGGAACACTGTGTAGCCCAGGATGAGGGTCATTTTGAAGGAGGCGCGGTCGACGCTATGGGGAGGCAGGTAGAAGGACAAGATGTCAATGAGCATGAGGAAAGAGCTTGGGATCAGAAGGTTGACCACGTAGAGCACTGGGCGCCGCTTTACGACCACCTAGTGAACAAAAAAAACACATGCAGTTTAGATGCATCTTCACAGGTGTGACTTCTATATTCATAAAAGTTAGTTTTTATTTTTGCATTCACTTTCTGTTGGTTCTTTTTTGGTTTCTATAAACTGCAGGGATAGATACCTGAATTAGTAAATGCTAAATTCTCAAATCTGTTCACCAGCTCCTGTTTGGGGATGAGAATGTGCTAAACTATCTGCCTGTTGCAGTCCAAAAAGTTTTTATAGAAGAAGTAAGAAAGGAAACAGTTAGCTAAAACTCACTTTAAGGGTCCACAGTGATGTGGCTTGCAGATAATCTGCAGTCAAGCAGTAAAGCCTTTTGGATGGTTTTTAAAAACAACTTCTGATCTTACCTTAATAATAAGAGACTCAGCTACATGTCACACTCTATGTTGAGCTAAACTATACCTCCTGGCTTATATTTTATATTTACCATACAGACACTAGAGGTAAATAGCATTAATAAGTAAGCATCAGTCCCATTGTTGCTGTGCTGTGGAGTCTCTGATGCCCAAATGTTTCGTTTCAGTCTGTTATATTTGTTGATTTAAAAGTAGGAAATTTAGTAGAATTGTGGTTCTCTTACCCAGAAGGTGATGATGTCCCATTCGTCGATTCCAAACTTAAGTATGGAGGTCTCTCCCAGGATGTCCACCAGCTCCCACTCTCCACTTGCTTCCAGGTAACGTTTTGAGTTTAGAGACATCTCCTTAAAGGTCAGAGCTGGACTGACCCTCACATCCCGTACTATGTAAGAAACCACAACAACAACAACATAATACACAGTTAGGTATACATACAAAAGTAATTTTGTAATTTGCACACAATGTACAATAATTGTAAAAGGAAGTAATTTAGCTTTCATTTAACCGGTTTAATAAAGGTATTCGATTAATTATTTAGGAAATACAGCCATTTTCAAACATAGTCCTTCAGAATTAATTGAAGTCCGTCTCACAGCAGTCACCTAATCTCAGCCCAATGGAATGTGCTTTTTATTTATTTATTACAACCCAAAAAGACCCACAAACAAACAGCAACTGAAGGTGGCTGCAGTAAAACCCTAGCAGAGCATCAAAAGGGAGGAAACAGTATTTGGTAGATCGGTTCTGCACTTCAGGCAGTCATTGACTGCAGAATTTGTATCCCAGTATTAACAGCAATTCTTATATTTAAAATGATGTTAGTTTGTCCCATGATTTTTTAGCCACTGAAGATGTGAACTATGTGTAAAATGGGCTGTAACTGCTAAACATCTGATGCAATATTTTTGTTAAACCCTCTGAATTAAAGCTGAAAGCAGCCCATTCTTACTGGTGTGCATGTAAGAGCCAAATGTAAATGTGCAGTTCTGCACATCAAAAGGAAAACTGAAGATCTCCAGATTGCAGGATGAGACAAGCCGCAGCATCCTGTCCCAGCGGATGTGACCCGTGTGGTTAACGTAGACGTAAGGACATGCCTGGGAGACATCGTCATCCACACTGGCAGGTTTGGAGGTGGGGAAATTAGGAAATAGTATAATATTGAATAGAAACAATGACAGAAAAGAGAGATAGTATTTAGATTAGTCCCACTGTGGATACATATGTATGAGATACAATAGACATATTTTTTGAGGCAGTGTAAAGTAAAAATAGAAATAAATAGAAGTACAGGCATTATTTATAATTCCATAGTTCTATAAGTGCCTCTGTAAGTAATTACAGTACTCAAGTACACACAATACTAGGGCCATAAGAGGTCTGTATCCATCCTTATTACACCTGTGGTTCCTCCACTGTGACAAGCTAAAATGTCTGTGTGAAAAAGGTCGATAATGTAGCTGCAGATGACATGTTAGCATATCGACATGGTTCATATTTTGTAACTCCGCTTCAGGATCTTTGGCTGAGTCCAAGCCTGTTAACAAAAATGTCTTTTTCAGATCTGTATCAGCACCTCGTGGTTTTCACTCTGTACTTATGGCAACTATGCATGTGTGGTTTTGTGCTTACAGGTTCATTTTGCTGACCTGATAAAATGCATAAATCTTATTATTTAAAAAAAATGTTTATTTTGAAGTGCTTACAACTCATAAACAATGATGTCCGGAGACCAGAGCTCCTTCACAGGCAGAGAAATCTTAGTGACACCATCACACTCCTTGGGGTCCCAGACCAGGAACTCATTGTGCCAGTACTGCCACAGAAGTAATGCATTGGTTTTAAATCTCCAATGTAACATTTAAATATGTGAGCAGCTTTTTACAGTGTCCATGGTTATTCCTGTTATAAATTTGACATTTTTTTGAGTACTTACCAGTCTCAGCCACAAGAAGGTAGTGAGTATCTGTGTTTTCTCATTCTGAAATACAGTGAATATTAGAAAACCTGTTATTGACTGGTTCCACTCGATTAGAGTTAAATCAGCATTAAATATTGTATAAGAATAGGTATGATAATAATATGTGGTTTTAGAGAAATTCCTTAAGAAAACTTAAATCTGGATTTTGATGGTCTTGGTGTATTTCTTAAAGTGGTAATAAGGAAACTCACCACACCGAGGACAGCATACAAGGTGAAGGAAATGTTGGCTATGGTGGGATTGCTGAGGTTCACGGCTGGCCTGAAGGGTTGTAGGTCAAAGACAGCCTGCAAGGACTCGTGTGTTGGGCCACTGTGGCCATTTTTACAAGACAGTATACTGTAACATATAGACACTGACCACAGAAAAAAATTATTTAACAAAAACAACAAAATACAAAAAGAACAAAAACAAACTTTGCTTTTGAGATTTTACCTTTATGGGTTTTTACGTATGGGGTCAGTTTAGATGGGGTGACCAAGAGGGTCACCTCAAGGCACTTTTTATTGTAAGATAAAACCCCTAAAGTAATGCAGAAAAAAAAAACCAAATCAAATGACCCCCTAGGAGCAAGCACTGGCTGAAAGTGGGAAGAAAAAACTAAATTTTAGCAGGAAGAAACCTCTGGCAAAACTAGAGAGGGGCAGCAAGGGGCAGTTGGGGGTAAGGGAAAGGCAACAGGATAAAAGACACAATGTAGAAGAGAGCCAGAGACAATAATAATATAATAATAATAATGATTAAATGCAAAGTGGTGTACAGAGTAAAACACGTGGGGGGAAAAATGAATGAAAAAGTTTTTATATAGCATGTATAATGTAAATAAAGTTGTCCTAGCACAGAACCCTGTCGAATTCCATTAAGCATGAAGAAGACTTCCCATTTACATGAATAAATTGAAATCTATTAATTAGATATGATTCAGAAAGGTCATTGGAGAGAATTGGACTAAACAAATATCAGTAGTAGTGCAAGTAGCTGTACATAATAATAGCTGTGACTAATTTTTTCTATGATGGTTGAAATTTATTTTGTGAAATTATTCATGAAGTCATTACTAGTTTAGATTAAAGGAAAACTTGGTTTAGCAGTGCTCTGACTGTCAGCTTGGCTACAGTGTTGAAAAGAAATACTTTGGTTGTATTTTCTTTTTTCAGTGATGAATAGTAAAGTACCCTAGCTTTACAGAGGGCTTTTTAAATTTTTTTTTTTTTTTTAATTTTTTTTCCCAGGCTAAATAAGCGTCTTCTAAATTAGTGAGATGCCTTTTCCTCTCCAGCTTACTGCTTATCTGCTTTCAGGTGTGTGTTTGGGAGTTAAACCAAACACTTTTGATTGTAGACTTTATGGTGTATTTTTAGGCACATTTTATACATAAGACAGATAATAACATGTATTTAATAAATGTTTCTCAGTTCTATTATTTACAATCAGTCACATTTGTTTTGATTCTTAATTGAATATTTTAAAATGTATGTATTGACTAGTCAGGTTTTTAATTTCTTGTATGATAATTCTTCATAATTAAACAGTAAGAACAAGATGTCTGATGTTTTGTTTTCATTATGAAGGTATAATTTGAAATACCCTACTTTTTAATCCAAACACATTAAGTTTTTGTTCAAGGTATCGGTATTAGATCAGTATTGCCAATACCAGACTGAATTTTACTTAGTGGTATCGCACGTTAGAGTAGGGGGATTACCTCCTTGAACTTAGTTATAGCACTTTCAGAAAAAGATCTGCTGTAATGAAATTTATTCATTAAAAGCCAACACACAGTAACAACAGTTACCAACTAGAAGATGAAATAAGCAAAAAATATTTACAGCAGTAAAAAATTAAAGATCCTTGCAGTACTTATATTCAGGAAGTGTCATTTACTACTTGATTCAGCTGAAAGATTATTTTGAGTCTAGCATGCTACAGTGAAATAAACTAAATGTACAAAAGAGAAAAGAGACAAATATTTTTGCACAGTAAGACTGATTTTAACCTGAACCGAACAGATAAAACCTTTACAATCATTAAAATAATAATAGTCATGCTTATCATTATTATCAAAAAAATGTTGTGGTTGAAAACCTGCTTTTATTTAGAAGATAAAGTATGAACAATTAAGCAGGAAATAAAAGTGTGTTATCATTACCTGACATTAAGAGTAATCCTGTGATGAAGTTGATTCTCTGCTGAGACACACTCATGCTGAAAACTTTTGATAGACTAAACTTTCTCCACCACCACCACCTTTTAATAATGTGCAATGAAAAGCTCCTCCTGGTAATACAAACACACACATACTTGTTTTTGTCTCTTAAAGAAATATTGTAATGATGAACCTCTGGAGTGTTAGCACCTCCTTAACCACAACCACTACCTGCCTTGCCCCAAACACAACTGCAATCTTGAACCTTAAATGAAGACTACGCTTTTTGACCACACTGTTTAAATCCTCAGTCTTTTACACACATTTTATAGATATAGTCACAAAAATAACAGATTTCACTAAAAAATAAATAACATATAACATAAACAAACATAACATAAATAACAAATAACAAAAAAAACAATATATGTACTAGAACTCTCTAATGCATAGCTGTTAAATTTTCAGGACCCTTTAATAAGTTTTATTATGCAAACAGTCACAATGGCACATTATTTCAGTCTGTTTGAGGTCACTGAGGCCTCATGAATAGATTAAAAAACAAACAACAAACACACAAACCAAAAAAACCCCAACAAAAATAGTAGAAAACAGAAAACTATGGTATATGCAATGTGTCATAAACACATACAGGGTAGCACAAAACTTGTTTTTCACACCTACAGTAACCATTCACCCATTTTATTTTTCAGCACCTCCACCTGTGGGAGTAGCAGTCTTTTCCGATCCCCTTCGGTACTGTGTTAATGAACCACACAATTATTTTTGGATTTATGCTGTTTTGAAAACCTATGACAGGCTCTGACCCTGATACATAGCTTAAAATGTATGATTCTTAAATTGTAGATTTTGTCATAAACAAGGACAAGGACCCATGTGAGGATGTCTCCAGACTGCTTTCATTTAGAGGTTTTGAAACTTATGTTTAAAAAGGTGTTTTTAAATATACGACCTTGAAGCGGGAATTGGTGGTAAAAATTTGGAATTTATTTAACATTTTCTCTAATCCACATTCGGTAAAAAGTATACATACAGGCTCAAAATTATACATACACCCGCTTAAATCTTTAAATACGTGGTGGTGAAAGTGCTTCAATGTCTTTTAGCTTGACAAAGCCAAGGCCTATTATCTTCTGATTAGTGATCTGGATTGACTTCAGCTGGTAGTTTCTCTTGACCAACATAAAAAAGATTTGTTTGACAGCTCTCATTGGACTGACCAATACTCATAACAAAGAGAAAGTCCAAGGAACTCACTGAAGATTTAAGGAGAAGAACTGTAGCTTTACGGTTGAGAAAGTCTCTTGGAGCCTTTTCTAAACAACTGCAGTTTCCAGGATAATCAGTTAAAAAAAAATTGTATGCAAGTACAGGTTATTAGGATATGTCACTGCTTTGACAAGGTCTGAAAGGGGACCCAAACCGTCGTCCTCAAAGGAAATTGATTTGGATGCTCAGGAACAACCTACGAACCACCAACCTTCCATGAATTAGAACTTGCTGGAACGGATTTATCAGTCAACTTAGACCAACTTAGACCAAAACTTCTGGTCTCAGGTATGCAAAAAAAACCTTTCATTTAATTAGAAATCCCAGTCTTCAATTAATTCAATACAAAATATTACATAGAGTACACTATACAGGTCATCGGATGTTCAAGATGGGCTTTACGTCCTCCAACAACTGCTCACACTGTCAAGCCAATACACCGGACAATTACATCCACGCTCTTTGGTTCTGTCCACCAGTTCAGAAGTTTTGGCGCGGGATATGTGAAGACTTGTCAAAGTGTCTGATATGTAACATTCCAACCTTCCCTTTAGTGTGCTTGCTGGGCAACTTAGATTTTGTCACTACAGAAAAGAATATAGCCCATATGGTTTCCACTGCCCTATGCATTGCCAAGAAAACAGTCCTCATGAACTGGAAAAATAAAAATAATCTTAATTCTAACCAATATAGAAATTATCTAATAGATCACATTAGTCTTGACACAGCCTCTGCCACCACATCAGATCAATCGCTCTGGGCTCCTTTGATCAGCTCTATCACCTAGTGGGGGTGGGGGGCCGTAGTTTGGTCCCACCTTTACTGTTGTGATTGGTGTGGGGG
>VUQG01003938.1:2280-16079 GCA_015106755.1 Etia nguti
TTATTCTGTGAATTATGGTTTTCTGTTCGTATTATATTTTATAGTTCCTGGTTTCTGTGCCTCCCCTGTGTTCTTGGTAAAGGTCTAACTCTGTTCTCCGTGTGTTGTATGTTAGACTTACTTTTCTGTCTTTATGCCTTCCCTGTGTTCAGTGTTATGCTTCCTGTTTTACTTTGACAGTTTGTGTCCCATGTCGGTGTGTTCTACTTTGCTTCCTTGGTCTCGTCATGTGTAATTAGTCCCAGCTGTGTTCTCTCCTGTTTCTCACTCCCTCATCCCCGTCTGTGTATTTAAGCCCTGTTTTTTCTTCTGCTTGTCAGTGGTCTGTCTGTGTTGCTTCTGCGTGTCTTCCCCATGTTGACTCAGCGTCATTGCCGTCAGCTTTTCCTGTGTTTCCCGGTTCCTGATCCCTTGGTTCTGGTCCATTCTCAGACTATATGTTTATGCTTAGTTTTCCCCAGTTTAGGTTTTGTTAGCTTTTCTGTTCCACCTGTTTGCAGTATTGTTCAGCCGTAAATAAAGGCTCACGTTTTGTTCAAAACATTCTCCTGCATCCGTGTCTGCATTTGGTTCCTCATTCTTCTATAATTCCACACGTCTGCCACCGCAGCCATGACAGCTCTCCATGCATTTGTGAATTTGCGCATTGATTATTGTAATGCTCTTCTTTCTGGGTTACCGAAGAAAAGTTTTAGAGGTTTACAGATGGTACAAAATGCAGCTGCTCTCATTTGAACCAAAACTGGGAAATTTGAGCACATTACCCCAGTACTAAAATCTCTTCAATGGTTGCCTTGTCAGGGTCAGATTTTAAGGTCCTGTTGCTCACCTACAAGGCTTTAAATGGTTTGGCGCCTTCATATATCTCTGACCTTTTGCACCTCTATGTTCCGTCCCGTGCTCTCCAATCTCAGGACACTTGCCTTCTAAAAGTTCCTAAAGTCAGAAAAAACACTATTGGGGAGTGTGTTTTTTCTTTTCGTGCCCCATTTTTGTGGAACAACCTCCCTTAAGACATTAGACATTACATTGCTTTTATTTATCTTTTTTTATCTTCGAATAATTGTTCAGCACTTTGTTTGAAAGCGCTTTATAAATAAAGTTATTATTATTAACACTCCTGACTGATTGAGCTGCAGGTGAGTCTCTCTGGGTTTTCACTGGCACAGGTGCAAGAAAGGGTCCACTGTTTCTCCACAGGTTTGAGTGCTGGTGAATATATCTTACATCCCGGGAGGCCTGCCTCCAACACACTGAGTAGCTTTAAAGTCTGGTGATGGGTGTGAAGCAGAGTCCGGGTTAAACACTGCTGGAGATGCCCCCCTTTGGGCAAGATACTGAACCTCAGGTCATCTCAGTCTCTGGCTCTTACAGACTCTTTGGTTCAGTAATCCGTCCACGCCTGTGCGTGATAAAATGCTCCATCACAGTTTAAACCGCCTGGAGTAAAATTCACACAGAACGGCGCCTCATCTGATTGGATGCTCGCCAGTGTGCCGTGTGCACGTTCAGCTGCGGTGTTTGCTCAGTGCTGCTCCTCAGATAGGAAACATTTCTGTGGATTGGCAGCAGAACATTACGTGTCAGATGAGTCCGTAACGCTGCCACATAGCCCTGATTGTGTGTGTGAGGCTGACACACACACACACACACACTAAACCTCCACTTCTGTCCTCAGAAATCTGCTGCACATTGGTGTCTTTCACCCATCTCTCCTGAAATTGTGCTTCATTTTTTCTTTTTTTCCACCTTCAGAGTAATTTCCTCGGCTGTTTGAGCTACAGATATCTCAGGGGAGACTCAGCATGGCCCCACAATGGCAGCAACCCAGTCCTTCACAGCTTCTTGGCCGGGGATAAAGAGCCGCTCAGGCGCCGCGTTTCTGCTGCCTTATCAGCCCGCCTCCACTCAGGAGCAGCGCTGCCGTGTGATTGCAGATTCTGGACAGTAAATGTCAAGATATTGCAGGGAGGCTCCGTCTGAAAACGCAGCTCGATCGAGTGACTTTTATCTGTTATTTGATGTGCTAAACGGGTGCCCGTGTTGAGTTGGGGCTGAGGAGAAACAGATAAAGAAAAGATGCAGGGGAGGGGGCAGAGCACTCCAGATTCTCACAGGTTTGAGTCTTTAAACATTTTTAGGCGATCATATGCTCGCTTCACGTATCCGCCGGTGTCCCAGATGAGGAACGAGCTGGGACCGATAGTAACAATCACGACAAGTCAGATTGTTACCTGTGTCACATGATCAAGACAAACGTCACACTCCCAAAGACAGGGCATTCTCAAAAAACACGAAGCAACAGTGAAAACATTCACGTCCTTTATTTGCTCGTAAATATTAATGTATGATTACACGCCACTCTGTGCTGTAATAACCTCAGTTTGAATTTTTAGTTAATCTCAGTGGAAATAAATGAGGTATTATTCTCTTCTGAAAAAGTCATAATTGCGTTGTCAAGGTGATAAAAGATGAGCAGTAATTGCACCGCTGAGGATTTTCATGGGCCACGTGAAGCTGACAGTCAAACCGAGGCTGAAGCTGGATGAGTCAGCAGCAGAACGAGGCTGGTCTCAGGGAAAGGTGTGCTTTTGTTGGGGTTACGGCTGTGACCTCCTCGGGTTACGGAACAATGAGCCCAGGCTGGAGGAGTATCTGCCCATATTTGTCACACGTAAATGTTTCAGATCATCAATCAAATTTTAATATTACACACAGATAACCCGAATAAATGTGAAATGCAGTTTTTAAATGATGCTGTCCTCTTTTGGTCCACTCTTTTTTGCAGAATTGTTTGAATTCAGTCACGTTGGAGGATTTTCCATCATAAGCGGCCTGTTTAAGGTCACACCAGTCCAGACTTTGACTCGGTCACTCCAAAACCTTGATTTTGTTTTTTTGAGCCAATCAAAGGTGGACTAGCAGGACATGAATTGACACTTGGACATCCTCCTTCATGTTTTTCTGGTAGGTAGCAGAATTCATGGTTCCCTCAGTCACAGCGAGTCGTCCCGAAGCAGCAGAGCAGCCCAGACCATCACACCACCACCACCGTGTCTGCCTGCTGCTGTGATGTTCTCTTACTGAAATGCTGTGAGTTTGATGGCAGCTGTAACGGGACTCAAACATTCCAGAAAGTTCAGCTTTTGTCTCGTCAGTCCACAGAATATTTTCCCAGAAGTCTCTGGGATCACCCAGATGTTGTATCAATCTTGGTAGGCCGATCACTCCTGGGAAGGTTCAGTTCCAGTTTTTCTCCCTGTGTGGATAATATTTCTCACTGTGGTTCACATGAATCCCAAAGCCTTAGAAATGTCTCTGTCATCTATCAACCTTTCCAAGCTGATAGATGTTATGACTGTTTCTCAGCTCTTTCTTTAGATGGTGGCATGATGTGTGCTGCTTTGAGTTCTTTTAGCCTTCTTCAGTTTGTCAGACAGCTTCTTTTTAACTGATTTCTTGGTTTAAACACGTCTGGCATTAATCAGGCCTGGGTGTGACGCTGAAACTGAACTCAAGTGTTCCAATAAAGGCGGTTAATTACAGTTAATTTATGGTTAAAAAAAAAGGGGGACAATTACTTTTGCCACAGGGGCAGATAGGCTTGGTTTTAATCATCATTTAAAAACAGAACTTTCTGTTTGTGTAATATTAAAATTTATTTGATGATCTGAAACATGTAAATGTGACAAATAAGGACGAAAATACTTTTTAACAGCATTGCACCTTTAACCCTCAAAAGACAGATGATTAAGTCAAATAAATAAAATAAAATAAAATACATCCAAATCAGTTTTTTTGGGACAAAGTTCTGAATACTTCACTAAATATTTTTATTTGGGGCAATCATGGATGCAAATTTTAACTCGGGTAGTCTGAAGATCACCCTTTTGTGACCACTGTGTAAAATAAATTCACTATCCCGGAGTACGTGAGTGTAGATGATCTTTTGACTGACAGTTTAAAGGGTCTCTTTTAGGACAGTGGGTGGTGTAACATCAAGGGGAGACTTTTATCCAAGAAAGACCTGAAGACAGACTTAAAGAGCTAAAGATGAGATGCTAAAGTCAAAGAAGAAGACGTGTCGTGAATGGTAGGAGGGATATGGAGCTTTAAAGCTTCATCCGTTTAAAGAAGGAGGAGACGTGACGGATGCTTAAATGCTCGGATCCATCAGAAATTCTCTGCATGTCGGATATTCCCACAGGAAAAAAAACCATCCAATTTCCTGTAACTCAAAGGAAACGACGCCTAAAAGCAAAAATAAAAAAGGTGTCTTTAGAAATCGGCGTGGAACCGTTCAAACCTGCCACTCAGTTGCATCATATCCTGAAAAGCATGGTTCTTTTAATGTCTGTGTCAGGAGAGCTGAATATAAGCAGACCTCTGAGGTGCATTTGTTTTTCATAAACGAGAACAAAATCAGAGCCAGGGGACGAGACGGGGCCGCGGCGCTCACTGACAGGAAGCAGAAACGATTGTGACAGCCGCTGTAGGAAGGAGACAGAAAATGTAATTTTCGCTTCGGTATTATTAGATGTGGCGTCGGCTTGTTTTCGTGAAGCGCAGGTTTGAACACAATCAGTCCGTGTGTGAAGGAATATGGATTATGTAATGAAATCATAGCAGTCTTCTACTTTCAGGGGTCTCTGTGTCACATTGAATTTATTTAATATCACGTATACGAGGTGAGATCAGAAAGATCTCAGCACGAGAACCTTCCTGGGAAAATTTGCTCTTCGTGCACCTCTGGGTTTTTAAAAAAAATTTAACACTTTATTTAAACTGTAATAAAAACAGCAACACACCGATCCACTTCAGAAACACACAAGCAAACTAAAGTGTAAGCTTCAAAGCGTTGGAATAAATCATCATTTCAGGACAAACATGGTGTGGAGGTCACTCAGAATGACCTTAAATGGATTCAGTGACTGAGAGGATTTTGCAGATGATGATGATTCTGGCAGATTTGAACACTTTCTCTAAATCCTGTGACATTTTTTGGACAGATTGAAGGAATAAGTGCTGCATCAGTCCCCTGTGTGCCAACTCCTCTGCTTCAGTGTGAGCCTCAGTTTGATCTTTTATTTTGAGGCAGTGGACGAAGTGTCAGCCGAGGATGTTGAGGGCAAAATCAACGCGACATGAGGTGGCAGATCGTTTCGGCTGAGTGTTCTGCCTCCGGTGGCTTGGTGCAGCTCTGCAGTGACATTTACAGGGATGTGAATTTGCAGTTCACAACCCTGTAAATGTTGATAACACTCATCTCGCTCTGCATGGCTGCTTTTGGGATTGGAAAGTGTGAACTGTTTGACTGAAGACTGCAGAGAACCCAACCCTCCTTACCACCGTTGGTTCTTTACATGATATCACAGTCAGTTTGAATCTAAAGTTGATGTTTGCACAAGTTTGAGGAGAACTCGGTGAGTGCACAACACAAGCAGTGAGAACGAGCTCAACTGATCTGGGATATCTGCTCATTACCTGGATTCAGTTATCCTAACATTTGCAATCAGTCTAGTTGCAGACTGAAAGCCTTTTCTTGCTTTAAATTGCTTTGATCAGCATGTTCTATGTTAATAAAGTTTAGCACATTTGAACGATCACAGCTCTGTCATGAAGACACAGGAAAACATCAATTTCAAGTTCTGTTATTGTCAAGTTTGCTTGTGGTTCAGATTTTCACTATTCTATCTCTCATAGTTTGTCATTGCATCTCATGGTTCCTGCTATGTGTCTCCTTGGTTACGAGTCCTCGGTCCTGCCTTTGCTTTATGGTCTGTCAGAGTTCATCATAGAAGCAGTTTTTTTGGAGTTGTTCCCATTTCCCGATTCCTGCCTGCAACACAGGCTCATACAAGCTTAACCTGCATGTGATTTTGATGGATCTACAACATAAGTTGCTATTACAATAAAACATGTCCATCTTTATATTTTTTAGCATGTGTTCATCGTAAATGCACAGTTTGTACACCTGTACAATTTTTGCATTTTAAAACTACTATAATAATATCCTTTTAGAGCCTTTTTGAGCATTTTTAATGCAGTTATCTGACCAATAACGTGACTGCTGTGAGGCTAAATGTACTAACAGAAGAAACCTGGTGAGAGGTTTTATTGGTCTGGACTAATCAGCAGGTATGCATGTGTGATACGCCCATACAGCAGCTTTCTAAATAAACTTGCTACCATTAACTGATACTTTAGCGCTCCACTCCCTTATATGCAGTCTGTGCTACACACAAATGCATTCAGTGAGTGTATCCTTAAAGCCAATGTCTTTGGACTACAGGGACTTATAGTCACCTCCGTGTGGTGCATTTAGGGGACATCAGTAAAGTGCAGCTACAAAAAAGATAACATCCCTGTCTGAGCAGGGACTGTGCTGTTCCCTAAAACATAGCAACCATTGCAGTTTAGGCTGCCAGGACTCTGGACTATATCTTTCCTGCAACCGTTACTTCACATTTTGTCCCTGGAGCTTGATAAAAGTTCAGTTTCTGTAAAATCATCCACATGCAGGCTCCGATTATGGCTGTGAAAAACGTTTCCAGTGAAAATGAAATGTTTCTTGTTCTGATTTTATCCACATCGGCAGCAGACGGAAAGCCGAGACAGTGTAATTATTTCATCTTGACGGTCTAATTTCTATCCCGAGCATGAGGATTCGACTCTGACTCGAGCATCATGACATGCAATTTGCAGGAATAATGTAAGCGTGATTATCCTGTAACCCCTCCTCTCCTTTTTAGAATTACAGATGCCCCATTTGGACTTCGGTGAATACATTTTAAACAAGTAGAGCCGTGGGAACAATAAGCTGTTCTCCTCAAAGAATAAACTGATGATTCGCTGCATGTGAAATGGAAATAGTTCAAGAGAAAATGTCAAGCTGGCACCCTCCTCAGCTTTGTACTGTGTGAGATGTCTGTAATTTACATTCATTTAGGTTTCTGTCTCTTAATGTGCGCCGAGGTGGAGGTCGAGACTCCCACTGGAGGTGCTTTTACTTTTAAAGGAGCTGATGTGCAGGGAGTCAAAGATCGCCACAGAACGCTGTCAAAATGCACAACAACACATTAAAAGTGACCTTTTAGGCAGTTAGCTGACTCACTTATGCAGAGCTCCAGACCCTCAATGTGGGATATTAGAAACAAACAGGGGGTCAGAGGTCAGGAAGCTGCCTGCTGTCTTCAGAGAGAAGGATTCTTGAGGCAAAGACTGAAGGGAAATTGGTTGTTTTAGCAGTTCTGTGCTTCAGGGTGATGATAGATGGAGTTTACGCTGCCACAGAACAGAAACAGAACCCCTCAGCGACTCCACAAAGACTCAGTCATTGTGTTTGTTTGCTTCTGTCCATCTGTAGTCGAGTTTTTCCTTTTAGTCATCCCTGACTCATCCGGCTATCACAGCGATGCTGCTGCCCATGTTATTTAAACCATGCTGGAAGCTGTGCAGGTATGAGATTTCTGTGAAGGCACTACATTAGGTTCAAACTGTTGGGTGTAAAGGCCGAAAGAGGTGAGGTTTTTAGCCACAGATGGTGAGACTCAAAAAAAAAAAAATACCGAGTCAAAGTTTCAAAAGGTTTATTTTAATACAGGAGATAAAAGGGGCAAAGGTCGGAGGTAGATGGACAGAGGGTTGGTGGCTGAGTTTGGCCATAGGTGACATTGGAGGTACTGACTGTAGAGCAGCTGAAAGGGTGGATGCTTGGGGGCAAAGGTTGTAGATGCAGGCAGTAGTTCAGCAGGGAAGACTGGAGTGTGCTGACATATTTCTGTCCAACACCTTAACTTTCAGTAAAAATATCTTCTCTTATAAGTTAGAATACATTTAGACAAGAAACTCAACCTGAAGTCTGGATACCAAACCTAAAAAAATATGTTTTTAAGAGGCCAGACCTACCTGGTCACTTGTCCAGGGTGATCCACAAACCTTCCACACTAAAAGAATAAAACTTTCTTCACTGTGTGGATGACTCAAGTTATGAGGACTAAGATTCACAGTTTTCTTTTAACTTACTGTCTGCACAATTATAAACTGGGCAATAACAAAGACAAGATCTGTTAATTCAAGGTTATACGAAATGTGCTAATGTTCTAATGGCAGATTCTTCTATGTGAACACACAAAAGATTTTGGCTGGTTATATCAAGATTAATTCTGTTCACAGGGGATGACACTTCTGATTGAGTCGAGCAGTGGCTCAAAAAGCATTTACTGTTGTTGCTTTTTAGAACTGAAGAAGCTTCTCGAATTAGAGGTGAAACATCTTCAAGAAACTCAAAGAAATCCAGTCACTTTCTTTGCTAGCGTCTTAGACTACTGTTATTGTTGTTGTTGTTAAGTTCTTCGGATGAGAAAGCTGTAAATTATATGGGAAGTAAATCAGGTCAAAAGTCGGGTATAAGTCAGGCAGAGTGACTAGGTGTTTCATTTGCCACTAGTTTTACATTTGGCTAGGGTCAGTGTCACTGTGTCTCCTAGCAAAGTCTCAAGAACATGGAGGAGATTCCAGTAGACTGGTCGTTACTGTAGGAGAGCTAAACATGGCCGTTGAAGGCCATTAACCCATCAGCATCACCAGTATCTGCTTATCTGTGCAAGGAGGAACAGAATAAGGGGTGCTAGAATTACAAAATGACCTCCAGCAGGATGCTGGTGTGAATGCCTCTGACATGAAGGTGGCCTGAGGGCCAACGTCCTCTAGTGGCCCATGTACTTACTGCCGGGTACCATGGAGCCTGATTTGGATTTGCCATAGAATGCCAGAATTATCAGGTCCACTACTGGCGCCCTGTGCTTTTCACAGATCAGAGCAGGTTCACCCTGAGCACATGTGACAGACATGAGATGGTCCGGAGAAGCCATGAAGAATGTTGTGCTGCCTGTAACATGGTTTTAGTATGAATGGTTTGGTGGTGGGTCAGTGATGGTCTGGGGAAGCATATCCATGAAGGGACACTCAGACGTCTACAGGCCAGACAAACACCCTGACTGCCATTAGGGATCAGGATGAAATCCTTGGACCACTGTCAGACTCTACACTGGTGCAGCGGGTCCTGGGTTACTCCTGGTGCACAACATTGCCTGGCTTCATGTGGTGAAAGTATGCAGGCAGTTCCTGGAGGATGAAGGAATTAATACCATTGACTACCTCCAATGCTCGCCTGACCTATCCAACAAAACAGTTCTGGGACATGATGTTTGAGACTGTCCAACGCTTCCTAGTTGCACCCCAGACTGCCCAGAAGCTCAGTGCTGCTCTGGTCCAGAGCATCCCAGGGAGGAGATCCCAAAGGACACCATCCGTCGTCTCATTAGGAACCCTAGGGTTGTCAGGCATACATGCAAGCGTCGTGGGGGCTAAACAAACCATTTTTGAGTTGTTGCAATCATTCTATTTACTTTCGGCTTCGATTTTCAGGGTGTCTTTAAATTCAGCACTCTGCAGGTTGATTATTTTAAATTCCGTCCAACAATGTGGCATCCTTTCATTCCTAACACATTACCCAGTTCATATCATTGTAGATGTCCAGCATGATTTTTTTCTTACTAAGATCTGATGTTTGCAAAGTGTTCCTTTAGAGGACAACACCATGGATCTGTACTTCAGTATTGTTTTGGTTTTTAATGATTACTGGGCGAAATTACCATAGATACAAACATTAAAAGGGTCTCCACTGACCCAAGGTGAGGTTTTTTGTTTTGCTTTGTTTTGTTTTGTTTTTTTGAGAGTGTCTAACCATCGTATTTCTGTGCTGGAGCAGGTGGGTGGAGCAGACCATCAGGTTAATTGGAGACACCTGCACCTGCTGTTTCCTACGTGAACTCCATCCCTGACACTTTGTCAAAGAAGTGGTGTGTCTACATGGATGAATCAAGTCAGGTAAACTCTGATCCTGCTGATGGGGAGATTTCCTTATTCAGCAAACATGTGTTCCACCAGTGGAAACTGAATTGGTCTAGGAGGCCTTTTAATAGAAGTAAATGTTTCTATGATGGGGAATTAGCAGCTGTAAACATGTTTTGATATCATCTCTTCAGGATCAAAGGATTTTACGGAGCCTCCATTTTATTTTCCCGGCGTTCAACAGTCATACAGGGAGAAATCCATCACAAGGGAGGAAATACAGAAACCAATTTCTGCACCCTGAGGGGCAGGAAATCAGGCAAAATGCAATTCGGCAACAAGACAGTTTGAAGAAGAATGCATTCTGGGAAACAGGAAATCACCGCGGCAGATGAGGGGAGCAGAAAAAATGAGCGCACTGGAAAACTAAACCGAAAATCACCCAACTAGAGAGAAGCCCAGGTTAATCACAGCATTTGTTAGATCAGACTTTTTTCTTTACTCAAACTCCACAGAGCCTTAAAGTGAGAAATGAAAACTTTTAATGTGAAGGTAAAAATGTTTAAAGTATAAAAAAAAGGTCACCTCAGCTGGGCCATCTGCAGTCCTTTAATTTAATGCCTGATCGGATGTTCTATCACTACTTTCCACCTAAAAATCTGACGTTTCATGTATTGCACTACATTAGGGATGAAACATTTGAGTGAGCACATAAATTTTAGCTTTAAACGCTGTGAATCAGTATTTAAGAGCACATGGTAGATTCATTAGACCACAAGGAGCTGGCTCAGATTCCAACCTCTGGGTAAATTGGTAAAACGGAAATGATAATGTTTCATGCACATTTCGATGACAGCTTATAGGCCCAGTGACACCAGCATATATACTCTGGGCAGATTTAGAAGCTTTGGGCAGTCAGCGGGACTAGAACAGGCCTATAAATGAATGGATCCCCCTGTACTTAAAGTTTCAACACTAGTCTCTGTAAGGTGAAACAGTTACCTGCTGCTCTCTCCCTAAAAGTACAATGATGTACTTTGGACAGATTTTGAAGTGAAATGAAACCAGATTTCTCATGTTCAGTTCAGTTTGGATGACTTGTGCCATCGACCAATAGCAATAGCTGCTCCGTCCACTTTGTTTTAACTATTTTATTTTGTAGTCCTTGGTTCTTGTTACGCTTTATTTCCAGCCTTTGCTCTCTTCCTGCCAGTTTTCTACACCACTGTCTTCAGTAAGCTAATTTTAGTTACAGCATCGATCCAAGTTTGTATTCCTCCCGTTTCCCTGTTTCTGTTCAGATATTCCTCATTTCTTATTTCCTTTTGTGTGTGACCTTTAGTCAGTTTTTGGCATCAACCTTTTTACCTGTCCCTACCTGATTTTGGAGCTGTTTTTAGACTTTAATCCGATTTTGGTGACTTGTGTTTGGCTTCTTTTCTTTGTGGTCATTAGCTCAGAGAAGATCAAGCTGTATGGCATTAATTCATACGTTCTAGGATATTTCTCCTTTAGTCACTGCATAATGGGGAGTGCAGACTTTAGGGTGTCTTGACCCTTAAACATAACACTCTCCCACTACACGCTCCCTCTTCCTCTGTATCCAACAGGACGCTCTTTCTGCCGCCTCTCCCAGTCTTCATATTGCCTTCTTCCTCTCGTGCTCACCAGTCCCACTGCTGCCATAGCTTCCGGACTGATAGCATGCAGAGGTTTCCCCACCCAATCTCAACCGGGTGCAGCCATGGCTGCCATTCTTTATCCCTGCAGTCCTGCACAAGTGCTTTGGAACGCTCCAGTTTCCTCTCAAATGTCTCCTCCCACCCCTCTTCCCATGGGACAGGGGTGATCTTGTTTTCTTCTGTTTTCTGTTTGTTTATGTTTTCATCTTCTTACTTCCATTTTGTATTTTGCCTCAGTGTTTCCTGACCTATCCTTTTCTGTCAGCTTCTTTATATCAGGTTCAATCATGTGTCTGTATTTCCCTGTTTAGTAATGGTTCTCACTTCCTGTTTTATTTTGATAGTTGTCTCTAGTGCCTTGTGTTTAGTTTTACTTTCCCTTCTTCGTATTGTCTTTGTTATCACCTGCGTTTTGTTTCCCATCTATGGCTGCTTTCCCTGACTGCCCTCATGTCTATGTAGAGGCGTCTTGCCCTCAGTCTTTGTCTCAGTATCTGTTATTGTCTCTGTTTAACATTCCTTCATGTTTCTTTGCCAGTTTTTGGATTTAGTTCTCATCTTTATTTCATGAACTTTGTTTGGACAGTGGCCTAAATAAAGGTTCGTTTTTGGTTACTTCAGCTTATCTGACAGTGCGTATTTGGGTCCTTACTTTGCAGATGATGACAGCATTACTTAGACTTTTTGTGTGTCTTTGTGTTTTTACCTTTATCACAACTCACTCACCAGGTCCATCAAAGGTGGCTTCAACTTTGTGTTAATGAAATAAGTCATGAGTCAGTGCTTTCGTATTAAGTCATGACAAGGAAGCAGTTTTATATCTGGAGGTAACCATAAGATAATTAGGTCTTGATCTTGAGATGACGAGCCTATGAAATGCATTAGCGACCGTGACCCCTTCCATCTGCAGTACAGAATGAGGCTGGGAGCAGGTTGAATTTTAGGAGAGATTTAATTTTCATACCACATCATCAGTATGTCCACCATTTGATTAGCTGATTTGAATATTACCGTATTGTGATTTACAATCATTAAGTTTTCAGTCCTGATGACTGTGACGTCCCACACGGTAACATCACAGTTCCTGGTTAATTGCATTGTTGTGTCTCTCAAATCTTTCCTTCATTATAAGAAAGATGTTCATCAGATCTGTGAGACAGGAAATTAGGTAAACCTTCTGCAGAAAAAGAAATCTTTTCGTTTTACTTTTGTCTGATAAAGGCAGCATAGATGCATCAGACTTTAGAGCTCAGTGGTAACTATTAGATTAGATAGCCTTTATTAGAATATTTATGAAATTCACAATATTACAGAAGCAAACTGAACAGTTCTGAATAAATAAATGCAGGATAACTTATAACAATAAAAAACTAGATACTATACAAGATGGAAGAAATATGATTTACAAATAAGAGTGTGTGTGTGTGTGTGTGTGTGTGTGTGTGTGTGTGTGTGTGTGTGTGAGAGAGAGAGAGACACAATCTGGAATATTTATATGCCGAGTAACAGCAAAACAGAATGTTTAATATTGCACAGTTGGATGTTAATGGCAGCAAAGATGGAGTGTTGAGCATTGCACAATGTGATTTATCAGCCCCCAGTGTGTGCATGTGGACTTCCACCACACCCCGAGGGTCCAGCAGCCTGTCTCTGATGGAGCTGCATGGGGTGGGAGGTGTTCTCTAACAGCCACCATCCTGCTGTCACTACCTCCACTGGGTAGAGAGGACATCCGAGAACAGAGCTGGCCTCCTTGATCACGCTGTTCAGTTCCTTTCTGTCCCCAGCAGACCACACCATGAAAGATGGCCGATGCCACCAGAGACTCATAAAAGGTCTTTATGTAAGTGCAGGATATTTGTGCCTATGAAAGTCCAGCACCAGCTCCTTCGATGTCCCAGAGTTGATTGAGTCCTTGGCCGTCTGCTTTGGGCTGAGGAAGGTCAACCCACCAAAGAATCGCCACCTTCATACAGTGGAGGGGTCTTCATGCTGCTGTGGTCCAGCAGCCTTATTAGCTGGACCAACACTCCCTGCCGGGTTCTCCCAAGGTAAACACATCCCAGGGGAAAGGTCAGATTATCTAGTCCTACAGCTGTCAGTGTTAATATCAAATGTGCCCAGATTTCAAATAATGACATCATCATTTCTACAAGTAATCACTGAAAGTCAAAACGCTCCAAAAAAAAAAAAAAAAAAATCTAAAGTTTTACTTTTTTTTTTTTTTTTCTACTCTTGGCTCTGCATGATGTCAAAGAGAGT
>VUQG01003939.1:0-12794 GCA_015106755.1 Etia nguti
CATGCGACCAAATTTCTCAATGGTGCGACTAAAAAAAACCCTAGGTCGCACCGGTGCGACCAGCCATTCGAGTAAAAAAAAAAAAAGTCTGTGCAACTCTGAAAGTTCCCGTGTGGTCAACAACAAACACACATTATGCCCATATCGTGGTCTAAACCAATCAGAGATGGTCAGGGGCGGGACCTCTCTGATTGGCCGTGGTCCAGATATTCCTGTAGTCCTTCGCTTGTGTACGTTTGAAAGTGCAGGCGGATAGAGAGAGGTGAGTAGCTTGAATAAAGCGATATCGATTCCTTAAATCCTGAATCGACTTTTAAATATAAATGTATTTTGCTAGAAACGCCAGAATCTCAGGTTAAAGCTCACAAAACTATTTCAACAACCACCAAACAGCTAAAACAGTAAATGAGAGCAGGTACACAGATTCTGCACAAAGACGTAAACACAGAGCGGACCGACGCATCAGAATCAGTGAGCTGTCGGCTTTCTCACCCGTACGTGGACACGCCGTCGGGGCTGGAAGCCAACAGCTCACAGCGTCGGGTCCGCGCTGTGTTTACGTCTTTTTTTGCGCTAGATTCTGATGCTGCAGGTTTTGTCTCTCTCCAACCAAAACTGACTGAACCAGCAGCCAAAGAAGATCAAAACTACGCTTCACATGATAAACATCGTCATTCATTCCCTCTTACTTTTGCTGTTTTGCTTCCACCACAATAAAAATCACACTTTCTGCACAGCTCTCTCTCTCTCTCTCTCGCTCTCTCTCTCAGTGTACTTCAAGAACAGCTGTTTAATACCACAGAAATTTAAACTTTTTAAAATGATGCCAAATTGCAAATCAGTTAGCTGTGTCTCTAATCAAACCTCTGGGACTTTGGTCTGTTCACTTCAGCAGCATCGGGCAATGTTCATATGTTGATTCATGGTTTTCTTCAGTTTTTGATCTACTGCAGAATATTTTTAAGGCGGTTATCTGCTATAAAAAGCAACAAAAAAAAAAAGATCGACTCTGAGCCAGAGTCCAATGAACGTGAAAGGGGGAAAGTGTATACATTTCGAAGAAAGTGGCTTGACCAGCTTCCCTGGCTAAGATACAGTAAAGCTGACAATATGATGCACTGCATTTACTGTCATGAGTGTGGAAAGACCATGGCCAGCAATACTGCATTTGTGACTGGTGCTAATACGTTTCGAATTGAAACGCTGAAAAAGCACAGCGTATCCAGAAAACATATTATATGCCGCGTTAAATGCACTGCCCTCGTGTCCCCTCTCCCCACTGCCGTTCAGCGACAGGCAGCAGCAAACAGGTCGTCAGAGGAGGCCGAGATGATGAGTTTAACATTGCCTATGATACTGCCAAACCTTAAGCACAAGCACTTTTTCAGTAACTTATCTTTCTTGTTGAAATGCGCTCCAGATAAAGAACTTTGTGTTGACAAGAATGTTAGTTAATCATTTACAAATCAATATTGTCTGTATGGAAGGATTTAAAAAAAAAAAAAAAGTGAACATGTGAAACTGTGGGGTTAAGCGATGCGGTTGAAAAATTTGGGTGCACCTAACTGTTGTGCTGGTGCACCTAAGAAAAAAAGTTAGGCACACCAGTGCAACCGTGGCAACAAGTTAGTCTAGAGCCCTGAATAACACCAAATCACAACAACAGTCACCTCAGGGTGCTTTATATTAAAAGACCCTACACTATATGAGCAAGCACTTGGTGACAGTGGGAAGGAAAAACTCTATTTTAACAGGAAGAACAAGGCTCAGGGAGGGGCAGCCACCTGTTGGGGGTCATGGGAGGAAGAGGCGCTGATAAGCACAGGAAACCTTATAAATAAACATGCATGTGATGCTGTGCTCGAAGCTGTAGAGCTTCACCAGTGAGTTTGGCTTTGCTGGATAAATTTCCCTTGAGATGGACCTCTTTCATACCTTTGTTATTGCTCCTTTCATCCTTTTGAATATAGCTTTTGAATGGTGAAGCTTTTATTTGTCTCAGAGACTGGGTTGGCCTACAAAAGATCATCACCTCTGTTCACCTAAATGTAGTCAGGAGACAAATGGATAAAATGGACTTGTAATGGACAAGTCGTCCTGCAGCAGAGGTTGGGAGCCGAGTCAGGTCGTCTTGGTTGAAGCATATTTTGTGTGCTGGGCAGTCAGTTTGGGGGTGGGTGTTTAAAAAGCCCTGAGGCAGTCATAACTAGAGTCTGTGCCTCTCAGAGCTGCCAAATTAGCACTTCTTTTTCCTGATGTTTTTGGGGGACAAAAAACAGCTGACTACATTTTTGATCATACCCTTGAGACAGCCATAACTTAGGGAAGCTGCACACAGAGTAACTGACCATTATCAATGCATAAAATATAAAGATTTGACTTTCATATCAGGATGCAGAGACCTGTGGTTCATTGCACGTTCAGTTGCTTTAAGCTATTTCTTAAAAATTCAGCCAGCTGATTGATTTAAACCGCTGAAATGGTTCACCCGATGAATACCGTTAGACCAACTGACTGCTAGCTTTTTCCAGATGCCAAAAAAGTGATTTATAAAGAAGAGAAGCTGCCATGTGCCGTCTGCAGCAGGCAGTCTTTTTAATGGAAAACAGAAGGTTGTTTTTTGATAAATAATGTATATATTAAACAAGATAATTGTACCATAAGAATTTAAGATCAACCCACACAAATTGCCTCCCTCTTTCTCGTTGGCTTTCTCCTTCACAGACACACTCAAATGATGTTGCTTTGCCACAGTCTCCTCATGGGTTCACTGTATTTAGTTGCCATGGTGAGCCGAGCAGCGCTGCTGTTTTTCATCGACGGCGCTCAGAAAGTTTGAGGCATCAATACTTAATGTCTGGACATCAGACAAATGGGAGCTGGTACAACAAAGAAACCCTTGCTGTGCTTAAGAGTGTGGCTTTTATGATGTTTCTGCTCTTTGGGAACGTGGTGTGAATTCACCCACATTTCCCTCCACTTTGTTGTTGTCCTCATCCAGTTGTATTTGATCGCAACTGGTGTTCTCGTGCTATGCAACGGTGGCGCAGTTAAAGTTGGTATTGTACTCACGTCGTGTAAAAACTCTGCAAAATTGAACACTAGGTGTGCATCGCATCAGGCTCACTGAAAGCAGGAAAAAATAAGCTACGAGGTTGATTTGCATTAAACCTTTTAAAGATGGAGTATGGGCAAAGAGAGAGCACAATAAGATCACTTTCTCAACCCTCCAACTCTAAGGCTCTTTGACTTCTGTGGGGAGCCTTTGTAGGGCCATGATATGAACTATGTAAGTGGCCAACATTGTTGCTGGCATTTATACTTGTGCTTTATGTGTATGGGTCACAATCAGCCAAGG
This sequence comes from Etia nguti, assembly GCA_015106755.1. Taxonomy (NCBI): domain Eukaryota; kingdom Metazoa; phylum Chordata; class Actinopteri; order Cichliformes; family Cichlidae; genus Etia; species Etia nguti. The sequence goes on from VUQG01003939.1 coordinate 3,359, forward strand.
TTTCGGGAGACCCATTGTGAGACCTAATAACTCCCCTCAAATGTGTTAAACCAAAAGCAACGAGCCTGTTTTGAAAATGTGAGAAGTACAGATATTTGTTTAAAGTGTAGGAATAAAAGTAAAAAACATAAATATATGCTCAAGTAAAGTACAGATACCTGCAAAATCTACTTAAGTACAGTAACAAAGTATTTGTACTTGGTTACTTCCCACCTCTGATTAGTATTGTAACGCCGTCTCTCACAACACATCCATGAGTCATGTTAGTTACAGCTGTTATTTGTCTGTCAGTGATAGACAGACAAATAATGTCGTGCTCCTTCCTGCGCGCATCTACATGGTGTGTTGTAAACTGGACTTGGCTGACCACATTCACACAGTTTATCTAAAAGTAGGTGAAGCAGAGGTAAAGCCAAGCTTTGATGTATTTTATAAGTCAGAAGGGAAGTGTTTACTTTGTAAATATTAAAGCAGGAGTATGCAGAAATTAGGTGAAGGAAGGACAAAAAAACCTGAATTTGAAATTAGACAGCAGTCCTCCTTTTTGTTTTTAGCCCCTCCCATCAGACATTTTAAGAGCTTCATGCACCTAAAGACTGCCTACCCCGTTGGAACTCCTCTGCACAGTCACTAATTCAAGACATGTCAGGAATCTAGTTGAACACTCAGACTCCTTGAATTATACGAAGTTTAAACCTTAGGGTGGAAAAAGAGTTGCCCATCCCGGCTTGAAAAGCAACTTCGTATTTTATGGGTTAGCTAGTTCTTACTGACAGGAAGTTGTTGCATCATGTTTGCTAGAGCTGTTGAATGTCTCTCAGCATTTCCCTGACATTTAAAACAAATCCAAGTATCTGTGCCCAGTATAAACCTACTTTTCTGCTACTGTTTTCCAGCTAGTTCTGCGATTCCTAATTTGATAGAAATAAATCAGCAGTTTTAGAAAGACACCCATAATCTTACACCTCAGTATCCTCTTTATGAATTTATGGTCTCATTTGCTTGTTTTAAGTGTTACTGAATACAATAACGTGTTTATTTTGTAAATCGTGCTCCCCATTTGAGTAAAAAAAGGAAGGCAGAGCAGCGTGTGTTTTACTGTGGATCTCAGTTAGTCATGTGCTCCTCGCTGGTCACAATCTCTCTTTTTTTATAAGTCAAATGCACAACTATTACAAATGAGCACACAAGCACGGTGACTTAACAATTCGTAACGTATCTTATTAGCTCTCAAGAAGCCACATTGGCAGCCTCCCACAGTCACAGGGAGCAGTTATCTTACAGTAAAACCCAGAAAAGCCACAGCACTCCTTTCTGGATCCCACAGTCACTGACAAACATCTCCCCACAAGTCAGCCCGTGATAAACGACGCACGGCCTATCGACCAATGTCAAGTGGGATACACCTGATCGACTGCGTGATGTATGAATGTGTTTGTGTGAGAGTGAGAGAAGAGAAGAAGGGAATGAGCGTGAAGCATTGTGGGTAATATTTGTAGACTCTCACGTTGGTGAGGCGGTCACCGGGAATGTCTGACTGTACATACATCAAACATCAGCTCAATCTTCCTTACCCAGCATCCTCTGCTCCTGCCTTAATGACTCTTTGTTGATCTGTGTGTAGCTGTGTCTGCTTACAGCACACATACACGCTAATGCACGCAAACACGTCACGGGTGATCAATGGGAGGCTGGGTCATGGTGCCCTGGGAGAGGTTAGCTCTCAGGGAGGTCTGGACCTTAATGTGTACTTACATCAGAGTTGTACTGATTTATCGGCTTTCTGATACACTCGCCTTTGGTTAAGACTATATTTGGAGTTTTCCCGCTTGAACTCCAGAACATGAACTTCTTAATTTTTTCGACTTTATCTTGCCAGTCAAAGCCAGAAAAAATCTTTTAATTTACTGTGTCTACTAAAGTACACTTACTGTGCTTGTGGTTTATTTACTCTCCAGTCTAAACACAAACGTAGTGTAGCATAGCAAAGAAATATCGCTGTTATTCTGTTTATCCCCATGTATTGCACATCTTTATGTCCATGTTTATCCCCACAGCACCAATGCTGTAGGGTTAAAGGGTGATAAATGGTCTAGAATCTTTGAACCCCTTAACAAGAAGGGCTCGAAGACAAATTTAGGATATTCAAATAAACTGCCTTAACTTGACATTGAACAAGATGGGGCAAATGTGATTTCATGTCCTCCCTCACACACATTTTCTGGATATTTCATGCTTTTCTGACTATTATAAGAAAAATGTTGAGGTTGGATTGCAGTCGGTTACACTTGGAGATGAGTAAGTTCAAGGAAAATTGCAGTTTGGGGAATGAAAAGCAGCAAATGTCCCCGAGCAGGCTCTTAACTAGAGACGACTCAGTGCCTTAAACTACTTGGGTGCCCCAAGTCAAATTAATTTTACTTCAGAAAACGTCTTCCAGGGTTTCATAATCTGTACTACATATGATACCCTCTATACTTGCAGCTGAAAGAGGAGCTAAAGGAAAAAGAGCAGGGTGAAGTAACAGTATAATTATAAAGTGGGTGACAATAGAAGTTCAAAATGTAATAGATTGTAGGTTATAAGATGTACTGAACCAGGTCTGTTGCAGCTGAAAGAATGAAACTTGATTAATCTGCAAATTCACGAGAGAACACCACTTATGACTCATGTGATTGTTGTTTACAAACCTCGGTTGGTGTTTATGGGGCAGCGCAAAGCCTGAACAAACCACACAGAAAAATGCAGCAAATTACACCAAACCATCGTGGCTCAAATCGAGGAAACACACCATGCAGTCAGCCAAAGTGACAGTGAAATATGCTCAAGTCAGCATGGCTTAGATCTGCTGTTAAGGATATGATGCACTTTTTTAAATTATATGATTATATAATTATATAATTACACGATGCTCTCTGTGGGGGGGTAACTGAAATATAAAGGTTAATAATGTTAAAAGCCAAATTGTGGTTTAGTTGTAGTGCACCTTCATTTTTGTTATTATTATTATTATTACTGCTTTATTATTATTTAAATCATCAACCTGGTTTCTGAAGTGAAGAACTCAAACAATTAAAGACTAAAGAGTCTAAAGAGTCAGCCAGCTCCTTGCAACCACCAGTCAGTACTAAGAAATGTGTATTCTGCAACCAGTTGGTGAGCGGTTGGTGAAAATTGATGGAAGTCTAGTCACGCAGACCTCATTGTAACCACAGGTTGGCTTGCAACACCATAAGCATCTTTGCAGTTATTTACAAACCTTCGCTGACCTGTCTGAGAGTGATTGGAGTCAGTCTCAGACAGGTTGGCAAAGGTTTGCAAATAATTGCTGTCTAATTTATAAATGCAGACAGATTACAAACACGTTGCAACACCATCTGATACGTCTCTTTGCAATAGCTGGTCATATACATATATATATATATGGCCAATGATATCGCAAGTTAATTGCACACAGTTGCAGTAATTTCAGTCATATCCCGGTCTCCCACCCCTCCAACCCCTTGTTTCTCTGATGTGACTGTCCTCAGTACTCAAGCAGTTTACTTTCATACTACTATCAAATTACTTTGGCCTTAAAGCGTTGTGGTTTTGTAGCATTAAATAACAGTAACAATTGAAACAATTATCTTGGGCGTGTGGATAAATGTTACTATTGGCCCACAAGAGACATCCTTTCTTTAAAAACAGGCCTAATTTTAGGCTCAGGTGTGCTTCAGGTTATAATAACAACAGTTTGTTAAGGGTGCAGTTGGTGATGTGGGGAACGCAGGGCAGGTGCTGCTGGAAAATTTAACAGTACAGTATGTAACAAGCCATGAAGGACAGCGGAACTCTGGCCGAAGCCTGATTGGTCCGAAGGCTGCGCACTTGAAGCAGGAAATGACATGGGGAGGGCAAACAGGAAATGCGAGGCAGAGCGGCGAAGTTATTCCAGCATGTTTTTCTTTCCCGGCCGTTCCCATTCCCTCGCTTGCCGCAGCACAACGGCAGGCTGCGAGAGGAAGGAGAGGGAGGAAAGGGAGTGAGAGAGTCAACTAGAGGAGGGGATTTTGGGGAAATACCTCCCCCGCCCCTTTCAACCCTCACCCCTGTCCACAGACATTGAACTCTTGTGAAGCTTTCTAACTGCTGACTCAAAACTTTACTGTGTGTGACGTGCAGAAGGCTTTGAGTTCACTCGCTGCCTGCTGGTTACAGATGATGTTTTTTAAATTGTTTTTACTGTCATCTGCGTGGAAAACACTCTGAAACTTTTTCAGATATTATATGACACCCCAGCTCTGTGCTGTGTCTGTCAGGTGGACAGAAACATGTCTCCGGTAGGATGATGCTGCTACATACCTGTTGGAGGTGTAAGTAGAAATAATCCTTGTAATAGCAGAATGTGGCCACTGTTCCTACCTGCTTTATTAAAGACATTCATGCTAGACTCTGAAGAGTCTTGTCCAAAAACTATTTAGCTGGCCTAATCTCCAAATTTGTTTTAATAGTGGAAGAAAAATGGTGGCTATAAAAGTGTTTGACAGAATTATAACCTGTCTGTGGAGTTCCCCTCCACTCTATAGATTGATTTATGGCCTTTTAGTTCTTTTATGTGGATATGCAGCCCTCCTCTTTATTTTTCTGATCCACTCTTGCTACTCAGCCTAATTTCCTGCAGTCTTCAGGTACCTTTCAGGCAACAAATGTCTAACAAAACAATTGATGAGTGGAACATCTCCATCTGCAGCTATTATTTCGACTTTACAAGCAGGTTTTCACCAAAGTACGAGCTAATTTACAAGCCGGCACGCAGTGTGATGAGTTGGTCATGTTCTCATAGTTGTTGCTGCGTCTCATCGGTATTCAGCAGCGGGAGCGCCGTGACGCACTGAAGCGCAGGAGGCAACATTAATCAATGTGGCGAGCAATCAGCACCCAGCCTAATTCAATCACCCCTCCAACAGAATGCTACCATTAGGAGTACAGAGGCGTGCGAGTGTGTGTTTGTGTGCTCGCATCGCTGTTGTGTCCGTGTGATTTGTTTGCATGCCGGTCCCTCCGCCAGCCACTCAGCCGCCGCCACACCGACGACCCGAAACAAAACCCTTGTAGAGGGAAGACGGAGCGGATGGAGAGCATTGTGGAGATGAGTGCTGTCTAAAATTGGAGTTGCCACTTTCTTGCAGTGCACAAGCAAGACAGAAGATCAGATGCGAGGCCAGAGAGATAACAGTGTAGTTGTTGTCATTTTCTGCAGAGGAAGCTGAGATTGAGACAAAGAAGTGGTGTGAAGCAAAAAAGTTTTCTCTCTGTCTTTCGTAGCAGGCAGCAAAGACGGTACTCGTGTTAAGTAAAGAGCGTTTTTGGTATGTGGCGTCTGGACTTTCAAGCTTCTGTCCCTCTCACTGCCTCCTTTGGGTAACATGTAACTTAATATGTTATTCCCTGTAATCTCCCACGACTCTGGCTATTGTTTTACTACATCCTACATTATCTTCCTTCCTTCCTTCCTTCCTTAACCCATTATCACTCTATTATATGGTTTTCCTAAAGAAATGAGCCAGTCAGCATTGGGCCTTAGGAATGCAAGACTCAACGTTTTTAATGACTGCGTGAAAATTAAATTGATCAGTTTATTATTATTTTATCAGGAATTTATTAGCAGGCTAACTCGCTGTTTTAATATCTGCCTTAAAACTGATACAACTTTAGTGTTGTATCAGCTAGTTGTGCACCATTCGACAAGCCGTATTGAAGACATAACTCTATGGTTGTGTCAGTCTTTCCATCCATTTCAATAATATATAAGTGGTTTTGTTTGAAAAGATGAGACTTTCTGGAAAAACCACAGCAACATTTTTGAATCCTGCTTCAGCTGCTTCTAATCCTGTTCCAGCGCTGATGTGAAGATTTTTTTTTTCTGAGTCGTATCATTGAAGAGAAGACTGAAAAATCTGTAAAAATCAGAGAAATTAAATTAAGTTTATAAGCTAATATTCCTAAAATATTAGTGAGAGAACCCTGTGAGGAAGCATTTGGCAATAGGGCGAAGGAAAAAATTCCTTTTACGAAGAAGAGATCTTTGCCTGGCTGCCAGTTCTGTGAAACAACCACAATTATTCAAAGTGCCATTATCAGTAAAGAAGACACAGGAATAACTAAAAACGATGGGGAAGCAGAGGGAGAGCTAGAAGCTTTTTCCATAATAGCTAAGTGCAGCGCTAGCTGACCTGAAATACCCGAAATAAACAAATGTTATGTGTGTACTTGGCAGCGGTGCAAACCAAAAACAGGTACTTAATGTCAGTTCATTGCTGCAAAAATGCCTCCAGTGTTTTTGTGTTAACCTATGCCAACCTGTTTCCAGTCAGACCTGTTTCCCCACTTTCCACAGTCATCTCTGGCTCCGCTTTCCAAAATCCAAGATCGATGATCCAATTCCAGCACTGACAGCATGCCTGTTGCTAGTTTGAGTGAAGAAAGCCTCAAACAAGCTGAGCTCTTATCTGGCCTGTAGATTAAAGAGGTGATGAATCCGAGGCTTGAGCGGACTTACAGTATCTCTCCATTCTCAATCAAGTGGGCAAACTCGTGAAAGACCTGTATTGATCTGTTGCCCGTTTATGACTGGACCTGTGGGTGCTGAGAGTCAGGGCTCCATCGATACCTTGCTCCTTCAAACCTCCCCAATCCAGCTACAGTGATAGCAGCTCAATCCATATCTCTGCAGGCGCCCTGCACCTCGCTCCATTCCCTCACAGTTTGTCTCTTACTCACCTAACACTTTAGACTTTACCTCACATGTGTGACTCTTTTTATGATCCCCCTTTGAAATTCAGAAATGTAAAGCCAGTAAAACATGTCAGAAGATAGCATATTGATTCTTGCGAAGGCTCTTTCTTGTAAAAGTTTGAAAGGTGAGGATAAGGTTGGAGTTGATTGTAAATCCAGCCACATATTGGACCACACACCCATGTATGAAGAATAATACCTTCCATGTGTAATGTGAAAAAAATTTCTTTTTAAATAGTATCTTTATGACGCTAAGACTTAACTTTTGAATAAGGTTAAACCTCAAAAATAAACCTCTTTAATTCATTGTGACAGCTGACAATGGAAAAATATGTAAGCAATGTCATTAAGAGTAAACTGAGTCATTATCATAGCTGTAATTCTTGCTCCGTAAGTTGAGCCCATTTCATTTTTAGGTCACACACTTACAGTTTCAAATACAGCCGCAAAAGACACACCATAAATTAAAGATGCGTTGTATTTGAATATATAAATGGCTCATTAAATATGCATGTAGGCTAAATGAAATATTCATCAAGCTTTTATAATGCAGCAGTGCAAATACATTTGGTCAATATATTTAATAGTATAATTGCTGAGATTTGTAAACATGACAAAGATAATGTAAAAGAATCCATCCATATTTCAGTCCAGACTATAGGGGCAGCAGTCAAAGCAAAGAGCAGGAAACATCCTAGTCAGATGCCTAAACCACGTCAATTGTTTTTTTGAATGTGTGGAAGTAGTTAAAGAGCAACAAGGTCTCAAGTTGTTAAATCATGTGGGAACCCACAGTAGGAATCCACTGGCTAGTCGGCTGACTTGGCCTTTGGGGGGAATGGCAAATTTTTCCGAGCTTCCAGTGTCGCCAGCAGGTACACAGAACAGGAATTCCTGGCAGCGTTTTAAAAAATAGGATCCACCCTGAAGGTTGTCAGGACATGCCCAAGGAGATGATCATCCAAAAACACAATAAAAAAAACAGGGGATTTTTTATTTTTAGTAAACATCATTTAGTTTCGTGGTCCACTGGTCTGATGGGCCTGCTGACAACATGTTGATATTAAACAACCATCAGCTGCTTGCTCAAATCTTGGTCAAAGAGGGGGAAATGTAAATATCAAAAGTTGTGCCAATGTTGAATGCCTAACCTTGCTCTGAAATCCATGTATCATCCTATTGGGCAGAATTATTAGGGTAGTGTTCTTCACAATGAGTTCTTCATGTTTCAGAGATGGGCACTGTTATACTACTGCTTTTTGGGGAGTAGTCAACAAAAAGTAACCATTTTGATTTAGAGAAAAGGTTTATGATCTGGGCTTCTTTAGTTGCTGGTTTGTAGTACACTGGAAGAAATACTGCTCTTTGGCTCACCACACGCGCTGCTTACCTGCATTCAACAAGAACCTGCTCAGACATGACCGGCTATTAACTGCTGACGTAATACAAAAGGAAACTAGAAAGCTGTTGTTCTCCTTGCCTTAAGATTCTGTATTCTCACATCTTTATAGGTGTTACAAAGAAAAGAAAATGCCACAGGTGCTTCTACTGCTGTAGCACATCCACCCACAGCAGTGCTAGCTTTAGGCTGTGATGCTTTTGATGCATGCCGTTAGCAGTGAGGCTAATCTGGTAGAAGCTGGTGTTAGCGAAAGATTGTGTTCTGAGTTCTGAGTGCTGTAATGGTGATCGTAGCGGTAGCTGCTAAAGGCCACGCTTTCACCTCATGTAGTGGGGTCACAGCCTAGCAACAGTAGGTCTGAGGCTTAGCAACAGCAGCCACAGAGTCAGTCCAGCAATGCAGTAATTGGACTTTCTGACAAAGTGCCGGCAGACCGACACGCTAACAAATACAGACACACTTCATCACAAGGACACATGTGCACACTTATAGTGCACAGCCCTGCTTGTGTGTGATGATGAGGCGTGAAAGACAGAGAATGTGTGTCATTAGAGGAGAGAGATTGAAAGTGTTTCTGTGTGTGAGGGAGAAAAAGTGCGCCTTTCATTTGAGTCTTTCCCTGTGGCTCTATTTATATTAATGATGAACCTTGGTGCTGGTGTCGCTGCTGCTTCGCCCGTCTGCGCGCTGCCCTGTCCTTGGGAGCTATGAATTATGTTTGTATGTCATCCAACAGTATTTGCAGTATCTTGACAGTTAACACTCTGTAAGTGCTCAAGGTCACATCTGGGTTATTATCATTTTCTTATTAAAAATATTTATAAGCTAGTGAATAATCAGTTAATAACCCAGTGATCATTTTCTGATTGCCTGATAAATCCATTGGTTACCTTACCAATAAAAAAAAATAACCAGAACGAGTTTTTAAATAAAAACCGTTGCTCTACAAATAAAAAGTATGTAGATGTTTACACGTTCACCTAACAACAAGGAGAAGATCCCCAGGAGGAGGAGACACTGATTCCCTTTGGGGTTACGTCAGGAAGGGCATCTGCCAATTCAAACATGTGGAGCAACCCATTGTGGAAATATTTGGAAGTATTCACACTGCTGTCTTATTGTTTTGAGCTTGGAAAGCCTGTAGTGTAGTGTTTTGTTTTGAGCTACTGATGAATAGCAGTTTGTGTGGGTTTTTTTTTTTTTTTTTTTTTTTTTTTTTTTGTTTTGTTTTTTTTTGTTTTTTTTTGGTTTTTTTGA
>VUQG01003939.1:15779-53031 GCA_015106755.1 Etia nguti
AAAGCGGCACAATGAGAAGAGGAGAGAAAAAACAGAGAAGGGCGGAGTGGTGGAGAGGAAGGGAGGGAAGGAGATGCTGCGGGTGAGTGAGTGGAAGCGCCCATTAATTTGAATTTAAAGGATGTGAGGAGAGGACGGCACGAGAGGCAGCCAGCCTTTGCAGGACCGAGGGAGGAGAGAGGGGCGCTGGGAGAGGAAAGAGATGGATGACAGGGGGAAAAAAAGAGTCTGAAAATGAGATGAGAGAGTTGGGCAGTTAAGAGGCATCACTGTCGGTCAACTGTGCATCTATTGATCCGCAGCAGCTGGGTGGTTTTTTCTGCCAGACCCTCCGGAGAAAAAACGGGTGGAAGGGGGGGAAAAAAGAAAAGAAGACTGCTGTGTTGTGCTTTTCTTTTTCATTTTCATTTTTTTTTTGTTTGCTGCCAACCTGCGAAGTGAGAAGTGTGTGAGAGCGCTCCAGCTGAGCAGATCACACGCGAGACGAACACATTCAGTTCGCAGAGAGTCTGAGCTGCCAGCGAACATCCGCTGCTACTTTCAGCGGCCGCCAGGAGTTGAGTCGAGATTTACGGGCTGCTTCACGTGGAGCTGAGGCAGCATCCAACGCAGGTGTAGCTTGTGATTTAGTGTTTACTGCTGCTGCACATCTGTGCCGTCAGCTGTTTTATAGAAAAATACTGTGAAAGCGGAGGATACTTGAGCGCCGGAGAGTTTGTAAGCATGTCTTGACATCTGGAGAAGAAAGAAGACTGAGCCGGCAGCTCTCTTCCTTGGCATCCTGAGGTGCAAATGGGATACTGAAACCAAGATCTTCAGGAGTCAAGATGTGGATTAGGAGATGAATTCTGAGGAGGGGTCGAGGAGGGATGAGGTTTTTCGGGGTGAGAAGGCAAGAAAGGGCTGCCACTGCCCCGTGGCACCTCCGACTGCCTCCGCCGCCACCTCCCCGTGAACATGCAGGTCCTACAGATCGTCAAGGAGCTGGTGTCGCCGTCGAGACGCAGGGCAGCGGCCAGATTCGGAGGTGTGTGTGCGCATTTTATGACCCATTAAGCTTCTATCGCAGCCACTAATCGTGTCAGAGGACAAAGATTCGAATCAGTGCAATGAAGACAAAATAAAATCTACTTGACCAAACATTATTTTGGAAGACAGATACGAGGAGAGCCTTGTGAATGTTTGCAGACTAACATGAAGTGCATGCAGGTTTTCAGTAAATCTCGTCCCTGAAGCAGGTGAAAGGTCGACTCTTTTACTCTCTGGTATGACGTGCCTCGCTGTGAGGAGCTGTTAATCCTCATCAAACAACTTCATTACTGTAGGTTTCAGTGGAGTGTTGGTGTTTCACAATAATTTAAGGTCACTGCCTTTTCAGAAATATTTATTGCTCTGATCTGCATAATTAGTCATGCATTAATTTGGTGTACTTGCAACAAACTGCTGCCTACAAAGTGCCATCCGACTCTGTGTCAAGGAAAAAGGTTTCTACCCTCTCAGAATAGCCCGGCTGGGTGAAAAACAGCTCACACTTGCAGCCTCTTCTCAAGAACATTTATAGATTTGAAGTTGGTGAAGAAGATGCATAAAAATGCTACCAGCAGGTCCTGAGGTCCAGTTTTAAAAAATCACATTGCTTGAAGAAAAGTGAAGCCCCAAGGTGTGCTCAGACTGATGCCTACAAATAGATATCTGCATATGAATACGTAGAAGCTGCAGCCAGGGGGAAACAGAAAGCCTGTCATTCACTTGTAGTCTGGCTTTTATTGACCACTTGCGTTTTGAGCACACTTTGGTACACTGTGGTTGTGGTAAGCATATAAGGGATGTCATTTTCTGTAATGCATTAGATAATCATGGGCTGTGTCGATTTAGCTCTATGTTAGGTTCATTTTTCATTTATCTGCATTTGACAACAGTGAAAAGGAAATCTTGGCTCAGATATCTGCTGCCTGCACGGGAAACCCCTCAAAAGATAGCAGCTGAGGTTAAGTCAGCAGACTTGGGCATTTTGTGTTCAGACCGAACACAAAGCAGTTCTCTTAGATGGAGAGATTCAAAGTATGAAAGATGGACGTAGCTACCATAGATGAGGAGGGGCTAATTATAGCCAATTAGCATAGCCTGGATAATCTCCTTTTCTGACTCTTAGAAGACCGGATTACGTGGTTAGAGACTGGGCACATACATGGTATGCCAAAGATGAAAAAGAAGAGAACTCATGGTCCAACACTATTAGAGCCACATCAAACAAATTTTTACCAACAGAGGCTAATATAGGCTAACAGCTGCTAACAACAGCACTTACTAACAGAAAAGCCAGGTCCTATCAGGTTCCTTTCATGATGTTTTACAGCCTCCTCCAGAGTAAATAAACGTGGACACCAGCTGACAGCCTACACTCACTACAGATGAACGGCATCTTACATTAGCTGGGATTATTCACTTGAATTAGGATGGGTCAGAAAAGAGAACCCCGAATGGTCTTTGGTCATATTCTATGGATCTCTGAACACAGCCATTGTCTTATCTATAGGTTGACCTAGGTTGTACTTAAATTCTAAAACCAAGAGAACTGTCATGAAAACCACAGCACTCATGAGGATTAGGGTGTTTGGCATGAACCAGCTGAGCCTCTGTCCTCAGGATGTCCTTAACAACCACATTTTTAATGGATTACGGGTAACCACACCGCTCCCTTTGTCACTAAAAGTCAATTTCGCAAGCAACACTTCTGATAGTTGATTTGATGTGGCCTCCTTGGCACAAAAACGGTCCAGTTTAATAATAAAGTTAATTAGTTTGTACTGAATGTCATTGTGGATGAGTTTAAACTTTTTGGTGTGCCATGTGTCATTAGTCTGAATGGGACGGACATGCCCCTCGAGCAGCTTCTGTAATAGCTCTGTTGCTGTGGGACATGAGTGTGTGTGTGTGTGTGTGTGTGTGTCTCGCAGCTTCATTTCTCTGGTGTGCACTGAATAATGAAGCATGGTGCTCGGAGTAATGGAACACTCTCTGACCACTGACCCGGTCCTGTCTCCTGGTTGGATGCCACACTGTGTGATCTGTGATCTCCACTATTGCAAACAGGAGGCGTTTTTTTACTGTCGTAGCCACAGGTTTGCCCGAGCTCTTTGCCCCTGCAGTAGTAGGAAAGGCACAGCTTGTCGCTTCAGTGCTACTCAAATAAAAAATAAGCTTCTGTTTGTTCCTGGGGGGAAATTTGCATAAATTTAATGGGAAGTTGATGGGCACTTTAATCGGCACTTGTTGCAGGTTTCTCCAAAATGTAATCTTTTTTAGAAATACTTTTATTTCGTTTAATCGTATTTCTTGTACTTTTTGCACCTGCTAAATTCTATGTTCATGTACTTGATTTCACCTTTCACCTGACTCTTTCTGATTTGCACCATGTTGTTATTCCACTGATGCAAATGTAGAAACCTTTATGTGCTAGAAGCCAGTGTTAACCACTGGATGTACCTGCTCTAGCAGCCAGGATATATTTGATTTAAAGACGTGAATTCAGGTAGGAAATGCTTTGTCTCCTGCCAGCTGGCATTCATAACAGCTTCAATTAATCAACTGGCCCCACTAGGACACTTGTGTAGGGCCAATTAAACCACACAAGGAAACGCTGCAGCATGGGTTCCATTGGGGGGCCAATATTTTAGGACTTGGGTCCCAAATCATTGCTCAGAAAAGATCGATGGAGGCAGATGTTAAATTCTCCAGCATGCAGGTGCTTTATTTTTGGTCACTGGACAAGGTCAGATTTGTCTCATTGTTTCACACAAGCAGTTTTTGCACATGAAGTTCAGCCATTTATACTAGAAATAAGTTGAGATTTTATCTTGGCACAGTGACCATATTTAATAATTCTTTAAAGGAGTCCCACAGAAGACTTTCTCATGGTGGAAATGGTCTTTGCATCTTGCATCTTGCACCTTGCACCTTTGCTGTAAAGCAACGTGCTTTCTTTTACTAGTTTAACTCCTGGTTGTTACGTTTCTTCCTTTTTCTTTTCGTTAATGCAGACAATGCACTGGGAAGTTGGCAGGTTAAAGAGATAATGTCTAATCAGATGGTATTCACCAATGTCACTTGCAAGTGCAACTCCTTCACAAGACTCAAACCCACCATTTTTTGAAACCCTGACCTGTCCAGGGCGTACCTTACCTTTCACTCTATGACTAGGCTCCAGCCCTGCCATGAAGTTAAGGTATGAATGCGTAGTCTATAATATTATTATCTGAAGGTCTCATTGTCTGGAAATACACATAACTGTCTGTACTTTTGTGCTGTTATTCCTTCATGACTGTGAAGGGACAGCTTTTCCACAACATATATGTGAAGTCCAGCTCATTAAGGAACCTTTGAGCTGTTTTTAATGGCTGAAATACTTCCGTGGACAGTCTTTTTCTTTTGTTGAGAGGTGCGTGTCCAGCATGGGGATTTCTCAAAGAATGAATTGCTGTAACAGAGGTGGCATAAAAGGGGTTACAGACTTCTCACATCATTTTGTGTTATTGTTTGTATTGAATCTACCTAAATATCATTATCACATCTGAGAGTATCTCCTGGTTCAGAAAGAGCCTTTGGGGGGTGACTATGCTCAGCAATAAGCCTGATACAGAAACGGCGATGACTTTCAGAACATTTTATAAACGAAAGCGTCTGTTCTGCTTGAGGAAGAGAGAAGCAGTTCGAAAAAAAAATGAATAAAAAATAAATCTTTTATTACAGTACTGCGTGTGGGGTGGGGAGTGGTGAGGGGGGTGGCTTCGAGGGTGGCTAAAGTGGGAGAAAAAGCACTGCACCTCATCGCCTTTCTCTACTTTCTCTAATTGAGCTGCATTTTTCAAATTCAAAATCCAGTCCAACGTCGACAACCATTAAGATAACTTTTTTTGTCTTCTTCTTTTAAAGAATGATAATATTTTTTAATGACTGCCCATTAACGATCCACACTTTCCATTTGGCTGTCATCTTTATCTCGGTCCATCGGCCCTGCAGACGAATTCACCTTGGCTCCTCTCACAGCCTGAATCAATGCAGGCAGATTTAGCCCGATGGCCTCCAGCAGATACGGGACACACAAATTCACACACTCGCTGCAGTTCTGTGCAGACTGGGAGGAGTGGTGAGTGGGGATAAGGTGCAAGGTGCCAGCAGATGTTGTTGAGCTCCTCGGCTGGATAGCGTGATGGCATGTGTGTGAGATAACAGAAAATCTGATAATTTACCCAGCTCCCTGTCAGCTTTGCAGGATCAAAAGCACATGTACTTGTGAGGAAGCATCAGATTGTGTGTGTGTGTGTGTGTCTGCCACATTTCTGAGCATGCTCAGTGGTTCCTGGTACGTCAAAAAACAATACATGTCATGTTCATTTTAATAAAGTAATGTCTTAGTTTTGGAAGAAAGAACAGTCTTAAACGTGCAGTTCTGAACACTTTTCCTTTGAGACAACTTAAAATGAGCCATTAGGGCTGCAAGCACCTTGTTTAGTGGCTAATTTCCTTTACCAGTTTTTCATTTGCTTCATAGCACAAGACCAAGTATATCAGCACATTCACACATATTCCACAAATCTTTTAAATAGCTGCTCTCTTCACCTGTAGAATAAGTTAACTGCATTCCTCAAGAAGAAGGGAAGAAACACCAGGATGAATGAGATGGAGCGCAGGGATCAGAGGTTGGTAGGTGATCTGGTGGCAGTATAAGTTTGCGAAATTTAACTTGAAGGAGGCCGACTGTAACTGAGTCTACGATCTGGCGACTCGAAGATGTCACAGGCTAGTAAATAAGGCAGGAGCTGCAGTAGATGATTAGATTATTAGGAGGCCTGACCCCAGCATACCTGAAGCCTCTCCTGAAATTGGGCTCTACTTTTCTGTCAGTGTTGATTTCCAGACTGAAGCAGCTGACCTGCTGCTGGCCATTAGAAACATTTATTCTTTCTAATGGCCAGCAGGGGGTGACTCCTCTAAAAAACAAGTTACAAAACAATTATAGAAATCTATGGGCAATTGGTCCTGCTTCTCTCTTCATCTCTGACCTCAGTAAAGACTTTTCAGATAAGATTATGGTCTCAATCGCTAGTTTATAAGCATGACTTTCCTTCTCTAAATAATGGTCCCCATTGCATGTAGTAGGCTATACTCTAGAGTCTAGACTGAAGGTTGTTGGTTCCATTATTTAGAACAGCGACTCCTAAAAGTCTGGGCCGCAGCCCTTTGACCTATTTTTCATCCTGAACTCATCAATAGTAGGAAATATAATGGAGCAGGTGCCAGAAGAAAAGTTGCTGAAAAACCTGAACTTGACAAGGGTCTTAAGTCATAGGAGAGAAAATTCTTGGAAAACTTTGTTAAACTTTTCTGGGAAGGAAATCCATTTATATTGATTTAGGTCTGCGACAGCCTGCGGGAGCCCCAAGGCCTCAACCTGGACTCTCATTTAAAGCTGTTTGTTCAGTCCACACTGGAGTAGAATTACTTGGGGATCTCATTATCATGTAGGAATTTACGCATGAGTTTGTGTTATGTGCAGTTCATTCATACAGGACAAACAAGGTCTGTGTGTCAGTCCCATTTGGGGGATTATCTCTGGATACAAATGAACTGCACGGAGACTCGAGCCGGGCAGCAGGACTTCAGTCAGAGCACTTTCAGCCCAGCTTCTGTGTATCTCAACATCCAAGAAATCCAAGAGGTCCAACCACAAACCAGTGAGAGTCATTCATTCTCAGCTAAAACAGCAGACGGCATGTTTCCACATCATAAATAAATCCACATCAGGATTTTTTAAAATTTTGCTTTGTCTTCACTTGTTCCTTGGTTAGGTTCAGGCACTTGAATTTCTTTCTTTGAGTTAGGAAAATCATCATGGCTCTTGGTTAAAATGCACACTTTCAAAATGTTAAGTACTTGTTAGAAAGCTCTGTTTTCTGAATTTGCGGGGTACAAACAGCAGCGCATAAAAAAAGTGATGCAATAGTACAGTCACCATCGGCATGTGACCAATGCACCAGCTATTCAATGGCTCAAAATGTAACTGTAGGTCCATCTCAGTCTGGTCCCTGAATTCCTAAAAATAAAAACAACTGCCCTCAAAAATCAAGTATTTGCAACCACGCTTTCTTAAATATATCAAATGATCCTGTACTTAATCTTTGCGTATATTAGCTGTCTGTCCATAGGACTGCAGCTGCTCTTCGTTGGAGCTCAGACCTGGTGATTTTCCTTTGGTGAAAGTCCAGAATCTCTTTGGTGTACACCAGATTTTTTTTTTCTATGTGCAGAAAAAACACCTCGCACTCTGCACATTTCCAAGGTCACTGACCTTTATTGTTCAGTGGATATTACGTTATGTTTTAGTTTGAAACATCGCCGCTGAAAGCTACTAACTGTATTTATTGTGATGCTGATCCTTTTTTTTTGCGTCCAGAAAGGCAGAACTGTCCGGCTCTCACTGAAACCCTGGAGATGTTTGTCTCCAGAGAAATGTGTTAGCTTTCCACTGTGCATGAATTATCCCCTCCCCTTATTCCACAAAAGAGGAGGATGTGCAGGTAACGCCGGCCCTGTGCACACAGAGCTTCCCTCTGCAGCAGCGTTTATCTGCCGCTGTTATTGAGAGGACGAGGGGGAGGAGGAGGAGGGGAAGCAGTTTGGATTTACAGCAAATCTAAAGCAAGACTCTGCAGCCTGCTCCTGGTCAACACCATCAGTAGCTCACTGCATTATTCAGCAACCCTCATACTCTTGCTCTCTCTCTCTCTTTCAGTCGAGGAAAAAAAACAAAAAAACCTGGTTCACTCACATATTCAAATTCTGCACCAGGAGCATCAAACAAGGACACTTCTTGGTGTTTTGCATACCAGGTACACATTATCTGTAGGCATTTTGTGGGTGTTTGCATGGCTACATGTGTGTGTTTGATATTTATTCTGGACTAGAGCTTTAAGAAAAAAAAATACACGCTGTTAAGCTAAGGAGGGACTGGCAGATAGTCCAGACCCAGCGGGTGTTGGGCTGAAGCTGACCGCTGACAAACATGTTGCAGCAGAAGGGCTAATTGGCTGCCTGTCCTCAAAAAGGCAGATCTGCAGCACACTTCATAGTGCCGCTGTCGACTCTGTTGGCAGAACAGTGCAGAGTTTAGCCTCAGACAGTGGAGTCATTTAAACGTTGAGGCTTGTTGTATTTTTCACGGCTTGTGTCAGATTCAGTCGGCCGTATTGATCGCTGCTTTTGGTGCTTCACACCTTCTGTTATTAAATTATGTATCAAGTGGTGCAACAGGCCTTCAGATATTACTGAGGCTGGGCTATTACAAGGGAGGTGTTTCACTGAGTGTATGAGTATACATTATATAGTGCTGCAAAACTATACCAGATAATAAAAGAAACAGTTAGCAAAGACCAATGTAGCTTCCAGATGAAAATAGTGAAGCTGGTGCTCGATAATTGCCAGAAACTGCTGTAGCTACATAAAGACGTTTGGTTGACATGTGTGGGAAAATGGCACATGGCTTCATTGCTCTGACTTCAGCTTCCTTCAGTTTACCGTCTGAATGAGATGACCAAACAAACGATCCACTCTCAAATGTCACATCTGGAAGAATTCATGATATTCAGTGCATTTGAACTCAATGCACAAGCAGGTAGCAACATCTGGGACTGAATAATGGAGCAAGTGTGGAAGTACTATAAACTGCAGTTCCTCTAACGGCCAGTAGAGGCTGGCTCCAAAAGTGATTCAATCTTCATAGTCTTCCGTGTTAAAATGTCCAACTCTTCATAAAGACTCTTCAATGGCTGATTTTGTATAATTTAATTTAATAATCCATTTGGTTACTAAAGTTTAGGACATGGCCTTTCATGACCTGAGACAGGGCGCTGTATTTATGGCTAGACGTCCCCTTGGCTATTTTGTCACACTAAACTGAACCTTTAGAGCATCATAATGGAATTATCGACCAAACAATATGACTTTTGTTGAGGCACAGCCCCTCCCAATAAGGTTGTGTTTCAGTTTCAGTGCATGAAATTTTAGTATCTCACCAGATTGTTACTCTTGGAAGGTATCGAGTCTCCAGCCTGTGAGGGTCCAGTGTTCCTCTGTTTCTCAGCAAGATCACTCCCTCATTTGTCACATCCAGTTTCACATCATGGACGTGACATCATAAAGACAACAGGAGCTCTGGGAGCGGCGTATTGCTGCACAAGGATCCAACTCTGAAAGGGATGTCTGTGTAGTTTTGATTATTGTTTTTTTTAAAATAGGTGCAGTCTCTGACATTTTTGATGGTACCTATAATATAGTGAATCATAACTAAATCTTGGATCCTTTAATCCTGATCAGAATAATTAACTGCAAAGCATTCCAGTGCAAAATATGACATTAGTTAAACTGTCTGGGTTTCTGCATCATTTCTGTCAGCCGACTTGTCCTGTCTCGTTAATGATAAAGCGGCGGCGGTCACGGTTACGGATCGGTTTCTGTTCATGCTAACAGACTCTGCTGTGTTTGATCAAACCTCTTTTTCTGAAAATTTTAACAAACTGGCTTCAGAAGGTTTCAATACTGCTTACGGTCATGCTTTTCTACACAGAAACACATGAACGGTTGCTCTTTTGCTCTAAAGTATGTTTAAAAAGATAAATACATAAAATGTGGTCACCTTTCATTTCCTCTGTCCTCCTTGGGATCAGGAAGCCACACTGCTCTGAAGCCCAGAGTTGTGCTCATAATTTAAGGCAGTGTGAATACTCCAAACCACAGAAGCATCTTTTCTATCATTTGTCATCTCCACATGCTGACTGTTAGAGGATGACAGCTAATTAAGTCAGCTTGGTGGGATATATCCTGTAAATCTTCCACAGTCTCCTGTTTAGGCACGATTTAAATCCGCTGAGGTTCAGTTTGTCCAGCTGAATGGGTAATAATACTCCAGCGTAATGCAGCACTGAAGTCAATCCAATCTTAATAGTGGTGTAAAGGCAGTAAAAAAAAATTAAGTATGTGTGTATTTGTGTGTAGTCTCTTTGCTTGCCAGAGAAATAAGGAAATGCTCTGTAACCAGTGAGGAAGTTGTGCCGGTAGCCTTTGAGGAACAGTGATTTGAGTCACTTTCCCTGAACTTCTGTTGGAGCTTCATTCATCTTCCCGAGGCATCTGGGAAAGAATCTAAATGCATTTATTTTGCTCCTGTCATGTGAGAAATGCAGCTTTAAAGTATTTTGCATAAAAAAATAAGTGATTGGAAATGAGTGCATGTTTTAAAAAAGTCGAGGGAAAACAGCCGTCTGATTGTTAATCTCCTGAGGTAGTTTGACAGGCCTGTGTTTAGCTCTCGCTGCCTCTGATCTGCACCGCATTTAGCCTCTTTGAACAAAAACGATGGCATGCAGTTCTCTTACAGGCTCCTGTTGGCCCTGCTGATAGACACCTAATTCGCCTTGTGGTAACTTGCAAGTCTGCAAATCTGCCGCTGCTGCATGCAAATTTTAAAAAAGAAGCCTTTGAGCTTGGTATTCATAAACTAAGATGGTTAACATGTTTTCACTAGTTAGCATTCAGTACTGCTGGGTGGGTGGCATTATTGCTTTACAAATGGGCCTTGATGCAGGTTTGAAATGACATATTGGTGTCATTGTATGTAGATTATTAAAAGTTTTTAGTATCATATTTTTTTTTTAAAAAAGGAAACAAATCATGAATAAACTGAGTAAATAATCGACCCTCAGGCTGCCCTGCAGGAGGCTGCTTGTTCTGCTTGTAGGTTGCAGCTGTTCTCAAATAAAGTCAACACCTGGCACTCGACTGCATTTAGACGTACTTTGTTTTTGTGGTACAAATGAGTCTGCCCTCAGGTAAAAGCACCTGTTAGCTCTGGATAGCTCGTTGTCTTATCGTATCGGTGGCCGCTCACAGTGAAAGTCCAGCAAATGAAGGAAAACTGAAAAACTGTTCTCTTTTCTAGATCCTAAATCTATCTTTACTGTTCTTGAGTGTAGCACAGAGCCCCAGTCTGCTTAGCCAGCATTACCCAGCATGCCTTTAGTGCAATGTTATAAACCTGCAGTTATCAGTGGCTGTGGCTCAGGAGGAAAAGCAGGTTGTCGTTCAGTCTGCTTGCCAAAATAATATCCTTAGGCAAGATCCTGAACCAAAAGCTGCTCCTGATGCGTTCTCTGGAGTGTGAATGTGTGTGAGTGTTAGATGGAAAGCCCTAGAAGAAAGTGTTTGTATAAATGTGTGTGAGAATTGGCGAATGAGGCTTGTAGTCCAAGTAAAAAGCGCTTTGAGTGCCCAAGCAGAGTACAGAGTGCTATATAAGAACCAGTCTGTTTAGCACACATTGTGTGCCTCACAGGTTATTGTGTGGTGTGAGGTCTGACCTGTTATAAATTATTAATTGTCTTTTATCATATAATAAGAACCAGCAGTTAGAAGGATGCACACTCTCTCAATCCACTCCACTCCACAGTGATATGAATTTTTAAACCAGAAAAAAATACTGCAAAGTAGTAGCTACGTTCTCCAGGGGATTTGTGGGCAAGCAACAAAAGCCTTCAGGAAGCCTTCTGTTGTATCGTTGAAGGGTCTACTCATCACTGATACTCTTATTGCTTTTCAAGAATATGGGTTCAATAAAACTCTATTGTAAAGGTTTTTTTTCCTCAAAGACTGCATGTTGTTCAGATATTTTTATTGAAAGTGTGTGTTGTGTGAGCCTGGTGACTAGATCAGTCCTCAAGATAGTTCCACTACAACTGCGCTGAAAACACACACAGTTAGGATGAAACTACATGACTGAACTTGGGCTTATTTTTCAGAGTACTGACACGTCATGAGTCATTGTGAGCATTCTCTCGTATGTTTTGTGTTTTGCTGGCTGCTTGATGGTAGTTTTGGCTGACAGCACCAGGCTCACCCACCCACTCACCCACCAAACTGCCTGATCTCACATACAGAACTGAAGACAGGAAACAGATAGGTGTTAAAGGTCACGTGCTCCATCCCTTTTTTAACAAGGTGATGTGAGCCTCACGTTTCTCAGAATTAGTTTTTTGAGTTTCAGCTCGGTGATGTTTACAACAGGCCTGGTTTTAAACGGAAATCTGTGGTTTTTAAATCCAGGTGACTGGCTGTCCACAGCATGATATTTTGTTTATGAAACTACATGCATACCTCTTATATTGGTCACTATTCAGTTGGCTAACACTGCCATTGTTTTGAGGTTTGTTCCACTTTATAGGAAGGTAGAGGATGGCTAGCTGTAGCTTTCTTTCTTTCATGGTGACAGTCAAGTCGGATTATAACCACCAAGAAACATAAACAGAGAACTTCTTGACTTTTTTAGATCTTGTTTAATTGATCTGTATCTGATTGGCTCACTGTGTTTCCTGTTTAAATGGCAGCTGTAGTCGTGACCCCGATGACCGCCAAATGATGTTGTAAAGTCGATTTGAATGTAATTCTAATTTATTTACTTTGGGTTTGTTTTCAGTTCTGTATTCCGAGGACATGAGCTTTGTTTTAAAGATTTCAGTGCTGATATACTTCAGTGTAAAGAAGACTGAGATTTTAGTTTCATGGTGTAAATCTGTATATTTGTCTGTTTAAAATTCAAAAGCAGATTAACCCTTCAGAGAGAGAGATGAGCTGAGGAGCTGAAAGCAGCAAAACCCCACCCACTCATTTCTGTCAGTGACCCCAGAGCTGCAGAAGTGATAATAGCCCTTCAGTCCCATCATCCACCTCTCCCATCACAAACACACACTTCCTGTAACGATGCCACGCGCAGATAGAGCTGAGATGACACGACTTTTCTTTCTTTCTTTTACTTTTTTGATCATTTTTTCTTGATCATTTTCTTTTTTTATCTTTCTTTTTTCTTGAACTTTCTTTTTCCTTTTTCTTTCTTTGACATTTTTGATCTTTGTCTTTATTTCAGTTTTTCTTTCACTGTCTCGGTCTTTCTTTCTTTCTTCTTGATTTGTCTTTCTTTCTTTCTTTTGATCTTTTACTTTGATCTTTTACTTCTCTCCTTCCTTCCTGATCTTTCTTTCACATTCTTGGTCTTTCTCTTTCACTTTCTTCATCGTTCTTTTACTTTATTCTTGATCATTTTCTTTCTTTTGATCTTTCTTGATTTTTTTTCTTTCTTTCTTTTTTCTTGAACTTTCTTTTTCTTTGTTCTTTTTTCACATTTGTGATCTTTGTCTTTACTTCAGTTTTTCTTTAATTGTCTTGATCGGTCTTTCTTTCTTTCTTTTAAGAATTCTTTCTTTTTTCGTTCCTTTCTGATCTTTCCTTTTTTCTTTTTCTGACTTTCTTCACATTTTTGATCTTTCACTCCTTCCCTTTCTTGAGCGTTCTTCTTCTCTTGCTTTTTTTGGTCTGCGTTGCCTGTTGCTCGTTTCCCCAGCACCGCCCAGGCTCTCATCATTGATACGCCACATCATAAGACCCGTCATGGTACATCACGTCCATTTCATAATGAAGTTTTAATGGAAACTGTTTATCATCAAACTGCCATTGTCTGCCTCTCTCTCTTTTGCCCAGCTTGCACACCCCATGCTCCCTGTCTCCTAGAAGCAGCACAGAAAACGTCACAGCAAAACCTTTACACACATTTTTGCTTCATTAATAAAACATTACTTTGCCATGAGCGGTAAGATTTTGAGTTTTACGGGTACATTTCGTGATCCTACGTGGAATCAAAATAATTCCTCTGATTCACATTTTATTTTTGTGATATTTGGAAAATCTGTGAAAGTTTCATCGGCTGTCTGGAAACAGCGATTCCCTCTGTCCTTTCTCTCTCCCTCTCTATGATGCGCTGAATAGAGCTTGTTGTTGTTGTGTTGTTGTGTTTGGGTGGAGAATGTTGTGAGTGGGAACGGCTCACTCCTGAAGTCAGATTTCTCTGTCCGAGTCTGTCTGTCTGTGAAACAAACAGCGGCATTGTGACAGCAGCGGCAGCAGCAGCGCCTCTGATCTCACTTCTCTTTGCTGCTCGCTCATATTTCCTCTCTTTCTGGAGCACTGGGTAGTGACAGTGATGGGATGAGGTAGTGCACGTTATCTCTTGGTGTTTTGGACTTGGCTGAACCGTGACCGATGCGGACTAAAGCTCGCTTGGACGATCCACAGGATGTCTTGAAAAGAGGTAAAAGAGGTCAATTTTGGAGTTCTACTCAGTTTCTCTGTGTCATTGGCATGTACATAGATGGTATGGGAGGAAAATCCTAGCTGGGCAGCTTGTGATTAGTATTTTTGGTCTAAATGGATCGTATAAATTAATATTAAACTGGTCTGTTGGCTCACAATGTCCTGCTGACGTGGTTTTAATTCAGAGTGTCTTGTGATTTTTAAAGGAATGATTGCAATACCTGGCAGATAATCATCTCATTTCCAAATGCAAAATCCTGTGAAAGTCTAAATATTGATAATCAATTCTGAAAATATATCTGTATGTATGTTTTTTTAGGATTCAAAAGTTAATCAGAAACTTGATACTGTCACTGTACTGTATGTAGGCCACTACACTACGGAGGACCAAAGCTGCCAAAATAAAAAAAATAAAAATAAAAATAAATAAATAAAAAAAATAAAATTAAATAAAATATATATATATATGAATAAGTAAATAAATGGGTCAGTGAATAAGTTAGAGTGAAATTAAATAGTTACCGCTTTTGTTGTTGGCCTTTATTTAGCTATTAACCCAATGGTGTACTGCATGGTTTTTGTTTTGATTTCATGTTTTGTATTTAAAAAGAAAAAAAATGAAGAAGAAAAGTATAGGAGCAAATGCAAATTGAGAAAAAAGACAGTAAAATTCATTTTATTTTATTTTTTACAAATATATAATACGATGAAAAAATAATGAAAATTAAATGTGAAAGAAAATAACAATGGGAATTGATATTGGTGAGATTTTATGCATTTATTAATATATTAACTAATGCCATAAATTTTTGTGCATTTAATCACTTACTATATGTGTAATTTCTTTCACGTATATTTAATTTATATGATGAAACTGGGCTAAACTTGAGTGTGATCTCATGGCAAGTATTGACTGGATTTTAAGTTGAGTTCGATTTTCTGCTTGAGTTTTTATTAGGTGGGACCATCAGTACTAAAAATCACCCGTAGAACTGTCAACTTTCTGTCAAATTAAATGCCGGGCTCTGTGTTTAGTGAACACATGCTAATATTGCAATGCACTAGCATCCAATACCTAAGACCAACTTTACACCATGCAACTTTTCAAATGATTTCAGTGTCACAGACAAATGTCAGATGTTTGCTCATCATCTTGATCATATGGTCTTGTAAAAAGTCAGTCAGAGGTTTCTTAAATCAGTCTTTTTCTTATCTTGTTGTTCCAATAAAATTAAATGTCAGTCTCACGTTTGGATTTGATGTCGGTCCTGACTCATTACTAGCATAGCTAGCATGGAGGAAGGTAGCAGCAAAGGGTCAACAGCTTTTGCCAAATTCTCCTTGAGTTTCTGCTTCATTCTTCAAGACTTGCTATCCTTTGAAGTTTTCCACCAGAATGCAGGTAAATATTTTCCTGGATGGCTCGGTGGGCTCTGCAAAGTCTTAAAAAACGATTTATGACACAATCCCTGTAGATGTGAGCAAGCGCCAGGCTCTGGCTTTTTCTTTCTAATTCTTTTCAACGTCTTCTAGTGTACGGGAGGCATGTGAAGTGTTACCGCTGCAGACCGGTGACACTTTGCACACAAACAGCAAATGATGTCACCGCACTTAGCAAAAGATAAGCAAGTGCAGACATTCAACAGCAAACTGTCATGTGCCACTTCCAAATATAAAGCCCTGACAGCAGAATGCTAACAATGTGTGCTGATAGTGGATTGTGAGGTACTGTGGACTGTCTGCTGATAAATGTGTGAGCCTTCTTACATGAAGGTGCTACAAATCAAATGACTTTAACAAAAACCTTTTTTCTACTTTTTTTTGGCTTTGTTGAAACAAGCAGAATTTCTACTTTTTCTTTGTCTTATCTGAGAATGTGCCGCGGGTAATGTGGAAGTTAATTATTTGTCTGTAAGTCCGGTTGGAGTCTGTGATTATTGGTTGCTGGGTGTCATTCAGAGGTTTGTGTCGCGTTCCTGCAGTTGCGTTGATGTTGGAAATGAAGACTGGGTGAGGCAGATGATTGTTTTGGAGGCACAGTAATAACACATGCTTCTCTAAAGTTGCCTCATCCGTTGTTGTGAAGTGGGAAACTTTTTCTGTGAGTGTGCAGAGTTGCGTTACTGATGCATTACTTATTTAAAAGAGCCGCTTGTTTCAGTCGAACGTTAAGTAGCATCAATATTGTGAAATTGTGGCTCCATAGTGTAGCCATTTACACATTTGTCTAACAAGTGAAAGCTTCAGGAGGAGACTGTAATCCCTTTGGGTGCAAAGATCTGCCAAATCAAACATGCGGAGCTGCCCGATGTGGTGACCCCTTGTAAATAAGGGAGTGGCTGGAAGCACCGACACAGCTTCCAGACATTCAATATTAGATGTGGCTTTCATGGGAAAACTAGTGATGCAGCAATAGAACAATGTGTTGCAATAATAATCATGTTTTTTTAACACTTACACAGCTGTTTGATCTGTAAAACGTTTATTATAAGTGCTAAAAGCCAAGTTGAGAGCTTATTTTGAGTGATTACAAGTCATAAACCAAAACAATTTTTAGTTTTCGATGCGAGATCAGTCACTCGTTATACACATTTAATCCCTGATATATTTTAATATAAGAAAACCATAAATGTTCGTCTTTCTACATAACAAAGAAATACTCCTGCGGTAAATGAAAGATACCTGTCATTGTAATAATTGTAATAAATAAAGGCACAAGTTATAAATGCAAAAGTTCATCTTTAAGTGGAGAAAAATGTGCAAAAGTGTATTAAAAGTGTACAGACGTACAGCTTTTCAACCTAAAAATCGACGTGCAAACGCTGCCACATCTTTTTTTCAAATGTCAGGCTGCCGCAAACTTTCAAAGGCCAAACGGTTACAGAAGTGAAAAACCTCTGGAGTTAAAATCTCTGCAGTAAAACGTCCAGCTCACCTTTACTGGAATATACTCAGTACAAGACTGTACTCCTGTTTTTGAATTGATATTTATATCACAGATGAGGGGATCATTGGTTTGCATTGTTTTTAACACGTTTTTGCATGCTTAGCGAGCACATAGTGAACATGCAGGTCTGAATAGAGGTCACACGTGGCCTTCAGCTTCAAAACAAAGCGTGAGCACCGAAACAAAAGATGGGAAATTAGTTCTTCTCCAATCAAGCCTGTCCTCTTTTATCACAGTTCTTATAATTATTCCTCTTTCTGAACAGATAGCATCTATGAGAGGGTAAGAGATGCACTAACAATGGGTGGAAGAGCAGCGAAGAGCTGTAACAGGCGAGGACTCCTTAAGATAAAGAACAAAGAGGGCTCATTACAACAGCCAAAAGAGGGCTGAGAGAACAAGAAAGACCGTGATTATGCTTGTCATGTTTTACATTGTCAGGACTGGTCTTTAACAGCAAGTGATAATGAGGAAGAAAAACAAATACTCTCCACAACACTTCCTGTCACATGGTTAGAGCGGCTCCCACAGGAATTATCAGCTGGAGGCTTCAGTCTTGCATCTGCTCTTAAATTTCTCTTAAATATACATGTAGTCAGTCAAAGCCAGGGCTCATTGCTTACGTCTATTTACATTATTTTAAGTAAATGTTCCTGCTCCATATGTGCATCTTAAAATCTTCTGAAAGAGCTTTGCACGATTATGAGTTCAAAATATGAATTTTTATCTTGTGGTCATATTAGGGATGTTCATTTTCAGTGACATCACACAGAGCTCAAAGCAGGAAAAGTGTCTGAAACTGAGTTTTCCGATCAGTTTGAACCTCAAACCTGACCTCGATATTTAAAACTTTGGCCGTGTTTAATATAGTAGAACACGGCCAAAGTGTTCTATATGACAGGAAATGACCCCCAGCACGGTCGCCCCTCCCTGAGCTTGGTTTTGCTGGAGGTTTCTTCCAGTTAAAAGGGAGTTTTTCCTTCCCACTGTCGCCAGTTGCTTTATTGTATTATTGTAGGGTGTTTACCTTACAATATAAAGCGCCTTGAGGTGATTTTTTATATTCCCTCAAACCACAGTGGAATCGTTCTTTCACATACCTGATGTGCTCAATATTATGAAGTCATTTCTTTTTTTTTTTAAGCAGTTTTTTGCTGATGCAAGAGGCTTTAGGGCTGCAAGACTTACATTAAAAGCAGGGAATGCCGTGTGAGCTTCCTACCTGAGAACTGCGCTCACCTGTTCAGTGGTAAACCCCACAGGGGGGAAGTGGCACCTAACTTCCTGAATTCTTCATGAGGTGTTGAGTTGTCATGTGTGAACACTTCTGAGTGCTGACACCAGTTCACTCCTGAATGCATCGTGCAGAGCAGGAGTGAAGGGCAGAGGTGGGGACAGGGTAGCGCCCGGCTGGGAGGCACCGGTGACGGGCGAGGACATTTTAGTCACAGCGGGGCAGGGACGGTTAGACGGAGCCTCGTCGGCCTCGCCGCTGGGGTCTGACTGGCAAATCAGAGAGCGGGAGGTGGAAGGTCAGCTCCGTGGGGGGGCTCTGGTCTGAAAAGAAGGATAAAGGGCAGTGACAGGAGCGAGGAAAATCCCACCCTCAAAATTATAATTGCCGTTTTGATGCTCCCTCCATGTTTGTTCCTGTTTATCTTATTGTTACTTCACAAGCTACTGTGTGTTTTCTTTTTTCTGGTGCTTTATTTTGCCAAACCAATTTAGACAAACCAGAAGGATAAACACAAGATGAACATACACAAATCACAGATAATTGAAGTTACTTGAGTTTGAGCCTTCTGTCCAGTGGCTGAAGTGACTTTAGTCAGTGTTTTCACAGAGTACATATCTGTGTGTGCAAAAGCTCAAGTGCAAAGCTCATCAAGCTCAGAGGAGATTTGTGAGTGTCATAATTCGGCAAAATTGGTAGAAGTTTGACTTCCCCACAATTAAATTCACAATAAAGTTCCTAATTTGAGTCTTCTAGTCACCATTTCTCATGCTGATGACCGTTGTGTCCAGCATGTCAAAGTCATCTTTGGAGGCTCATTATCAAACATATTTCAAGAGTCCTAACATGAAATGCCACATAAACTCTGAGTCTTCTACAAATGGCCATAAACCCCCTGGAGCAAGTCAAGAGCTCCTCGGTTGCAAATAAAAACATAGACCCGATCTCCGTCACAGATGCTGGAGTGATCCTTAAAGCATGAAAGGGTTCTAATTGCATTTATCTAAAGTCAGACGGCTGTGGAATACTAATATGGCTGTGAGGGTCTCAAAGTTGGGGCTTAGCTTTAGTGCAAAGAAAAGACTGAATCCCATTTCCTCCCTAATTCCTCTCCCGCTCACTATGGGAACCGCAGAGCCTCTCGGGCAGGATTTCCCAGCAGAAAAAGACTTTACTGTATTTGTTTATTTGCCCCAGACAGTTTGCCTTGCTGTGTACGAACGTCTCTTCCCCCGTCCCCTCGCTCGCAGCGTCTTCTCCTACAGAGTGCTCTTGGCAGCCCACATGCCTTTCACTGACACACACCATCCTGTCATAAAAATGCCAGCCGGCTCAATAAGGAGAATGTTTGTTCGCAGCGTTTTGGAATTCCCGTCTTGCCTTTCCTCCGGTTGAACCCCAGAGACCCTGAGAGGAAATGGAGAATGACTGGAGTCAAATAAAGAGCTGCAAAGGGCTGAAAAACTGGCAGAAAAAGGATCATCATCACACACTGCTGGGGGTTCAGTGGTGGAGGGTTAAAGAGGGCAAAGGCCAGCAGTTTGAGATTTGAGGTTTTTATAGTGGACTGTGTTATTTTCATACTTCTTATTGTTTTTCCTTATTAAAAGATCAGGCATTGGATGGCCAGACTGCATTTACTGTCAGCTACAAGTTCTTGTACCTTTGGAAATGCCTTAACTTTCCCTCTTGTGTCATCGTCTGGTTAAATTCCAAATGTTTCCGATCCACATATTTGTGAGTCCCAGAAAGTTGATTCTGTTCTCCAGCACGTTGTGTTTTCGGCGGGAGAAGCGTTTCGTCACTCACCCAAGTGACTTCTTCAGTCTCAGCTGATTGCAGGTTTCCCCGACCTTATAAACAGTATATCTGCATAATGACTGAAACTAGCACCTACTGCCTAAAAGTTAACTTTATGGGATTTCCTTATCAGGGTGATTGAGCATGCATTAAGGCAAGTCTCTAAATTAAGCTTTACTTGCAACTCATCAGATATGAATACTTCTAAGCAAATGGAAATCCTATAAAAGAAGAGCTGTACAGGCCTGATTGCATGTTAAGAGACTTGATCTGAAATGTAGCGTGCAGCCTCAGCCTAACCCTAACCCCAGCCCAGAGGGGGTTCGTCAGTGACCTGGCAGATGTTATAAGGTGGAGAATCTTTTTGTGTCTCACTAAAAGGCACTGAGTAACTTTAAACCTCAATTTTCAGCATGCATTGTTATTTTCTGTGCAGATTTTCTTTTCCCAAACCTACCTGAGGATCTTTGGTGCACAAACTGACACTAAAACACAAACAGAAACCAGTGATTTATGTCACTGCCACCACTTCTGCTTCCTAATGCTGTCTTTATCGCCCTTTTAAGGCGCTGATTACCTCTCTGAAACCATGCTCTGTACCGAAGCTGAGAGACGCCCGATGTTGACAAAAAATCAGTATTTGGCACCGTGGCGTAAGCAGTGAACACACTGAAGGCTTTTCAGGCCTTGGGGGGATTTTACTGTTTACCATCCAAAGGTTTATTGAACTCTTTTCTCCATAAAGATGACATTTGATGACCACCTCTGCACCCTTGACACCTCAGTATAGGTATAAAAATGTGGTTTGACAACCCTGAGAATAGATTCTGGGGTTTTTTTTCCAGAGTTCAGGTGAGTTCAGAAAAGAGCTTTAAAAACCTTCTAAAATGATTTCATTGCTTGTTATTTTTCACCCATCTGACATCCATCTTTGGATCTCTATAGTTATCTTGATCTTGAGGGCTGGGAGAGCGTAGCATAGATGTTAAATAGGCTTCAGAATGTACCTTGTAAGCATCCGGTCTTCTTTGGTGGTCATTTTATGCTAAATTCAGAGGGCTCCATGCCTGCCACTTCCCCTTCCCACTTCCAGGTATGACTCATTACAAGGCTTCCATAACTACATGCTGCACATCAGATTCAACATAAACACAACGTGACTCCACTTTAGAGCTTTGTTAGCACACATCCAGTGTTTGGTTGTCTCTCGCAGCTAAATCAAGAAGTATGTGTGTAAACTGCTTTTGGAAATGCAGATTTACAATCACAGAGTAGTGAGAGGTGTGTGTGCTTGTGTGTTATCGCTGTGTGTGAGAGGATAAACACATTTAACACTCACACAATGTGACACGTAAGCTGGGAAAACACTGGAAACCTTTCTGTGGCGCAGTGATGTCCCCACCACGGCAGCTGTCAGTTTAAAGCAACCACACACACACACACACCGTCTGAGGTCAGACTGACACGCTCGACGTGCTGCACCGAAGCGTTTCCTTCTGACTGGTTTGAAGAGTGTATGTTGAAAAGGGTGTGTGCGTTCTCCACGTCATCTCTTGGCACACTCGCAGGGAGCCGGAATAACACACAGCACGTCTGTGATGACAGGATAATCGGATGTGTGTGCGCCCCAGGGCTGAGTTTAGCTAGTAGCCGCGACAGTTACAACACCTAAGAAAACTTACAGGAGGCCCGTTAATGGCACGGTTTTCAAGGAACTCCTGCATTAAATGTAGTCTAGCAAAAATCACATATTCTGATTGTCGAGGGTTAGGATAAGTTTATCTTGATTGTCCTCCCAAAACGGTCCCTCAACCAAATCGGTTTGAAGTAGAGGGTCAAAGGCACTGCACGGGCAGGCGAATGTCCTCACCAGGTTCCCTGCACCACATGTTGCACCACTACAGTGAAGAGACAGAGAAAAGGAAAGAAAAGAGATCACAGGGATCAAAAAATGGTACCCACCCTCATCAACCTCGATCACCCCAAGAGGGGAAGCAGGGAGAGGGGAGTTATAGAGATGAGTAAAAGTAAAACAGGACATCTAATATACACACTCAACAACACAATTTAAACAAGTGGTTCAGAAACATCTTTTGAAAACGTATTTATATGAAGTGCAAAATATGTGAATTTATCCTAAAATAATAGCAGTGTATATGTTAATATCCAGCAAACCTTTATTCTAAGTTGCTGTTGCTGAACTTGCTCATGCTCAACACCCAATCATCTTCTCTCCTCTGTCCTCCCCTCCCTCCTTTTGTTGTCTCTCCAGCGTCTGATACCGAGCAGGATGCAGCGGTGAAACTTGACCAGGAGCGGGCTGAGATAGTCGCCAAATATGACAAGGTACAGCATACGCTTCCTTCAGTCAGCGTGAAAGCACACAGAAGCTTTGGTGAAGCGGAAACCTACAACAATTACTTTTTTTTTTCTCCCTCCTGTGGTCATCCGCAGCCAAATTCCAGCAACTCACTCATGCTAAGACTCCCCCAAACTTCATAACGCTGTGGTGAAATCCCTCCATAAATCACTGCCTTATTGCCCGTGAAACACAATAATAACAGTGTGCCGTGTACAGAATGTGCCGCCGTGTGATTTAATCATTTTCATAAATTTCGAAAGGCTGTGATTACTGCGCAAGAGCCACATTTCAGATGCGGCATTCTCAGTGAAAATTAACATGCAAATTATACATCGCTCCCAGTGTGTGTGTGTTCAGTGGGCCATGCGTTATCTGTGTTAGAGGGGCAGAGAATGACAAAAATCCCTCCTGCAGGCCTGAAGGTTTAATAGAAAAGGGAGGAAGCGGATTCGAGTGGTTACTCATTAGACTAAATGAGTGGGTTAATGTGATGTCATGGGCATGGAATGATTTTATTGACTGGGATCCAGAGGTGGCACTTTACTTAACACACAGCTCCGGCAAAGTTCCTTCATCCCAGAGGACTTGAATCAGGGGTGTCAAACACGAGATCCACCAATGAATCCCGTGTGGTCCACTGGGTAGCTTTGCAAAGTGGGAGAATTGAATTAAAATTAGTAAATAAATCTAATTTGTTAAATAAAATGCACAGAAACCCACTGCAGGGATGCCAGCGTCACTGCACAGGAGTGAAAATGTCTGCAGATGTGCACTTTTTCCAGATCTGAAGGAGTTTGGATCATAAAGTTGGTGGTATCTTGATCTGCTGTGATCCATAAATTCTAATGTGCAGTGACTGAAGAGTGAATATGGAAAATTAGGCACTGCTGGAAAAAGTACTTAGTTTGATTTCTTGTGCGAAGCCCGAACCTCAACATTACAGAAGCAGTGTGTTGTGTCTCCATGTATGTTTATAAACATTTTAATAAATCACTGCACTAATTCCCCATTTTTCAAGCAAAATATAAAAAATGAGGGATTTCTAAAAGCTTTTTAACACTGTTATGTCTTTATCAAACCAGCCTTTGCTCGTTTAGAGCTGCCTGGGTCCAGTCGCCTAAGCATCACAATTTGGATTATGTCAAAGTCACTCAGATGCTTACCCTCACCCATTTTCCCTGCTTCCTGCCTGTTATATCCAACACTTCTGACAGGTACGTCACCTGTCAGTGGGTTCTCTGTCCTTTCCCCTCGTAAAAAAGCCCACTGAGAGTTCCTATATGTCCCCATGCTGCTTGTTTTTGTTCACAGAGACTTAAAAAAAATGTCCGCTGCAGCAGATTATCTAACAATGTCCAGAAACATGTCTGACTTTTATGAATCAGTATGAAGTATATTAAATATCGCTGAAGAAGTGTTGCTTTTACTCAAAAAAAAAAAGTCGTTTTTTATTCTCTTGTGGTTGGACTGTATGTACGTACTCTCTTCCTGAGTGACACCTCTGCTACCAAGCACCGCGCTATCAGTTGGACCAGCCCACCATGCTCGGTTTGTAAATTAGCCTTTTTAATTTAGTCCAGCAGGCTGCACAATAAGGCTGCCTCATTAAGAGTGAAGAGACCATGGAGAGCGGAGATGATGGAGGCGTAGGCGCGCGCGCGCGTGTGTGTGTGTGTGTGTGTGTGTGTGTGTGTGTGTGTGTGTGTGTGTGTGTGTGTGTGTGTGAGAGAGGCAGAATGAGGCACAATCAGAGGTAAATCAGTGTCATTGTAACTGTTGGGATGGGAGGAGTTTAATAGAGTCTGTTATCACGCCGGCCACAAACACTTGCCGCTCATCGTCTCATGCACCCGAGGTACATTTCTGGTTATTAAATATGACTTTTGTCTTTGCAGAATGTGCAGAAGTGACTGGTTTTGTTTCCAAATGACACATCCGCTCAGGCCTGACTGCTGCTGCTGATTGCAGAAGTATGGAGCCAATTTTTTACGTTAGGTGGCTGCAAAACTCCATTTTTTTCCCAGGTTTCTCATCATTTTTGAAATCTTCACTCGGCACCTTTCAGTTTTGTTCAAGAAAAATCTGTGTGACGCTCAAGCTTCACTAATAATTTTGGGTGTTAGCCAAGAACAAGATCGTGGGTGAGCCTTGGAGAGAGAGTGAGGGGCTCGGCCGTTTGGAAGGGGCTCAGAGTTGGGTTGCTCTCAATATTTCCTTTTTTTCTTAGAAATCTAACAGTTGTGTTCTCTGGAGCATGAATTTTATTCAAACAATTTGAGAAATTAAGTCAAGTTCTCACAGGGAGATGAACCCTTATATAAATGAGTAGGCAAAGGTATGAAATACACTGCAGAACAGGCACATAGCTGAACGGTCAGAGGTGAAATGACGAGCGAGCGCTGTGCAGTCGAGTCCCGATTTAATTTCACCCTGAAACTGAGACAGAATTGATGATGATGTGGCGTTCGCGACTCTGTGGATACTCGCAGAGCGAGGGGGGGAGAACGAAACACAGAGATCTTCTGATTCCCCTGGGGCGCTCCTGAATGTTTGACTTATCTATTTCGAGGGTGAGTTTTTGTTTGTGCTGAGGGAGCAGTGCGAAAACTGGGTGGGAGCAGAGGGAGGAGACGATTTTTGAAATATTTCTCCTCGACATCTGGATGTCAGGCTGACGTGTGAACCACTCACAGCCTTCTCAGGGCTTCACAAAGCATTTGGCAACCTCCAACCTCCAAAAGGCTTTAGCAGCAGAGACATAAGAGAGAAGGGCATGACGATAGAAATCTATAATAGAGTTCTGTGACAATAGGAAGCCAAGTCAGGAAACGTAGACTGCCAAACAGCAGAGGTACATGTCCTGTAGTTTGCACACAGGTAGTAGAAGTGTAAGCTGAGGGTGAAATAGTTATTTGACCTTATTTTGCAGCAGGAAAATGCTTTATTCATAACAATATTTATATATATATTTTTTTTGCATTTTATTGAAAATATTTTGTAGAGCCAAAAGGCCAATTTGGTTAAAATAATAAACCAAGTTTGCTGATTCAGTTTTCCTGTCATTTGAACAGCTGACAGCGAGTCCAGCCTATGCTCAAAAACGGTTTTACATGCTCCCCAGGGCCTTATGAAATAGGTTTTGGCCTCTAGATTTTTAACAACAAACATATTTAACATTTAGACTCAGTAAAATGATCAGTGAGAGATTACGCTGGAAGCAAACATAATGTTTATTACTTTTTTTTCTTTCGCATTGCCGGGTGCTTGCTTGCTGAACAGCAGAGGCACAGAAAGAGCTGTCCTTTTCACTCAGCTCTTTGAAAGAAAATCACTTCAGGCTTCAAGGCCAGTGAGATGGCAACGATGAAGTGAACTAAAGCATGAGCGAGACTGAAGTCAGGTGTTTAAGTTTGTATGGTAGATAATTCCCAAAAAAGCACTCCTGTTCTTGTTGGACTCTACTAGAGAAGTTTTACATGATTCACAGTCCAAAATAATCCTTGTTTATCTTATACTGGGGATTCTTTTCCTCAGTTCAGCCACTGTCCAAAGCAAGCTGTTTTAGCTCCTCCTCCTTTAATCCTACTTGGTTTATTGGTCTTAACATTATGATCACCGACAAGTGAAGCGACTAACACTGATTATCCCTTCATCAGGGTACCTGTTAGTGGGTGGGATATATTTTTGAGGAACTGAACTTTGTCCTCAAAGTTGTTGTTAGAAGCAGGAGTCCCACCATGTGGATGTTACTTTGACACATTCCACCAACCTGAGCACTTTTGCAGACCATGTACACTGTTTCATGAACCGGTACTCCCTGATGGCTGTGGCCTCTTTCAGCAGGAATGCTTCAGGAATGGTTCGAGGAGCACGGCAATGACTTTGAAGTGTTGACTTTGCCTCCAGACTGCCCAGTTCTCAATCCAGTCGAGCATCTGTGGGATGCGCTGTCAGATCCCACGGCACACCTTCAGGGGTCTTTTGGAGTCCATGCCGCGATGGGTTAACATTAGGCAGGTGGTCATAATGTCATCCCCTGATCGGTGTATATGATACAGATTTTGAGAGAAAATTGAATGATAGCGCTGAGTCAGATCAGAACTTGAATGAATGTGGTGAAATAAAAAAAAAAAAGGTGGTCCTCCATACATACATGAAGCTGAAGCAAACTTGGAGGAAACTTTTCTTAGCATCAGTGGGGACTGGCGTACTGTTTAGTATTTATGGTTGTAGTTCTCCTGGATTTGAGGTCATTGCTAAGATTTGGTGAGCTGAGATGAATGATGTATTTGGCTGAGTCAATCCTTTATGTCACTGTGAATGTAAAACAGCTTCAACAGTTTCAAAGAGATGGTTCGGAAGAAGGAAACTTGTGTGCAGATCAACAAAGGCCGCTTCATCCCACCTCAAATCAACGAAATACACAACATTTCAGACATTTGTACCTTTAATTTATGACCTTTTTGTCCTTTCATCACTCATTTTTCTCACACATTGTCTCTCTGATATTCTCTTTATAACACTTCCTCACACACTGCCTCTGGGTTTCCTATTTCACTGACAGTCGAGTGGTTTTTAGGACGCCTCGAGTCAGATGGTGACGCAGGTGGGCGTCTGGCTTTTCATTTCACACCTGTTAATCGCTGGTCACACACAAACACACACTCACACTGACGCACTTTCTCAAGGGCGCCAGAGTCGAAGCCCCCACATGTAATCTTGCAGCCAATCAAAACACGATCCTCTCCCCCTGAAGAACGGGGGTGGCATGTAATTTGGAGCTCCATCAGAAGCCAGTGTTCAGTTTATTTCACTGAACAGCAGGCATCAGTCAAACAAACTAGGATGTCAGTTACTTTGCAGATTAACCTGTTTATTGTTTTGTCTATAAAGAATCACAAAATCCTCAGAAACAGGCCCTCCTCAGAAGTTCAAAGGTGGCATCTTAAATTTTTGATGGCCAATTTAGAAAGGCAGAAATTCACAAATGTGATTTCCCCCTTTCTCTCTTTTTTGTTCCAGGGAAAAGACGCCCCCGTGGACCCCTGGGAGGACAGTAACTTCCGCCTGTACAAAGTTGTCGACCGCTTTGGCTTCGTCCAGTAAGCTCTCTCACACATACAGCCTATAATCAAACCTAATAACTACATTAGTAAACTTCAAAGTCACTCTACCATGCTGAAGGGAGAAAGAAAGCGAGCAGCAGCTGTCCAGACGGGTGTTGCTGAGAGATGAGTGTGTCTGTGGCTTTAGCCGGACTGGTTGGAGGCTGTGAGGCTCTTAAACACCACTGTGCTAGAGTGTTTTATATATAGGCTGGCACATGCAGGCAGGAAACAGCTTGGTTGGCCACAATCACAGAGCATCAGTGTGAGGATAGAGTGGTACGATCCAAAGAGAGATAGGAGGAGGAGGGTGCTGGAGTAAAGAAACCTCGCGGTAATACGATTGGTTAAGACCGGGACAGGAGTATCCTGAGGTGAAGGTCACTGACTGGGCAGGAGAAAACAAAGCCCATGGAGGGTGTTTTAAACTGGGTAGACTTTTGGCACTGGAGAAAACAGCGTGACTTCTGTGTAGTTTTAAGGCTTGAGAAGCTGTGTGGGCAGAAACACCAGAACAAGACTAGATGTCAAGTTTCCTTCTCTCCCAAGGCTCT
Organism: Etia nguti; assembly: GCA_015106755.1. Lineage (NCBI taxonomy): Eukaryota > Metazoa > Chordata > Actinopteri > Cichliformes > Cichlidae > Etia > Etia nguti. Next base: position 43,972 of record VUQG01003939.1, read on the forward strand.
TTTTCTAAAAGTTGGGTTACTTCAGTAAAATATAAATGCTGGTGTCATGTTCAAAGTCAATCTGAAGCATGAACTGTATGTGTAGATGTTATGTAGTCATGGTTTTTAAAAAAAAAAAAGCTAACTATCGCATTAAAGCAGGAAGCAAACAGCAGACTGTTTAAGTCTGTAATTTGTCAGCATAACCATCTACCTTGGCCTCGTCAGACTTCACATCTCACCTCATTGTTTGCTCTGTTCATAACTACTATGAACTGTGTCATAATGAAATGTTACTATGGGCGGTAATGAGCTGTTTACACAACCTAGGGGTCATGATTTATTTCTATATACAATAGACCAAATGTGGCTGATTTTAAAAATGATTTCAAAGGTTAGATAAAATTTGATGAAAGACCCAAAATAGGTGGCTACTGGTCCAGACATCAAGAAAATTGCATCTGGTAAACTAGGGCTACAGAAGCATAGCATTAGGTTTAATCTTATGTAGCTTGTCTTGTTTTTTAATTTACAGCAGCAGCTGGGTATTTTTGTTCTTAATTAAGCATTAATATGACTATTGAGGCTATTGCTAACAGTCGCTAACTGTAACATTTTAAGCCACTAACTGTTCTGCATTGGTTAGATGTCTAAAAGACGTGTTTAGGATGGAAGCCACCATACAGGGCTATTAGTCTGTACCATGTAGAAATGATAAATAGCTGTCCTGGTTAATACTGGGTTAACACTGGTTCAAAAGTAAAGGTTTTAGTAGATATTAGTTCATGCATTTTTTCCTTCCCACTGTTGCCAAGTGCTTGCTCATATGGGGTTGTATGATTGTTGGGGATTTTTCTGTATTAGTGTAGGGTCTTTACCTTACAGTGTAAACCACATTGAGGCAACGATGGGCAAGGTGTCATCTTTTCCTCACAAAGTAAAGCAGATGTACGGCTGAACTGGAAGCTCCTGCATAACTCGAAACCAGAGTCTGAGCAGTGACCAAGGGGTCGAGGCATGGTAACAGTGGTTTCAACAGGAGCTGAAACCAGATTATTCTCCAGTGACTAACTTCTGATAAACAGACACAAGATTAAGGAATGTCCAATCTGTTACTTCCTGTTTGTGTGACCACTGACATATGTGATGTTCCCTCCTTCTGATAACAGTCAGGGAGTAAGATGAACTCTAAAAAAAAAAGGTATTTTCTGGAAGGAAAATATAGAATAGAATAGAATAATCCTTTAATCGTCCCACAAGGGGAAATTTGGGTTATATATCAACTATGATTTATAACTAAAAAATGAGAGGTTATGAGACTCAAGACCTCATTCCTCCAGCTGTTTTCCTTACTAATTTCTCCCACTTTCCTCTCCTTTCTTAGTGAGACTGAACTTCCATCCTACGACTCGGTGGAGGAAAAGGTGAGAGGTGTTGTTCTCTTTATCATCGTTGTTTTAAAATAAATCCATCTGTGCAGCTTTGGGGCATTTTTATAATAAAAAAAGGGCACCTTCTCAACTACGCAAATCAGAAAATTACATTTCACGTTCCTGCTTTCACTTCCCCTGCGTTAGGAAAACCCTGAGAATGTAATAAGATAGACCGGTTTGGTTTGAGATTTAAGCACAGGACACAGGAAACCCTTTGTGGTAGCTCTTGTTTAGTGCTGCGTGACTGTCCCAGAGGTAAAAAAAGAAAGATCCAGGTCAATTTTAATAGAAATGGGAACCCTGGATCAAATTTTCCGTCACTCCTTTTAGAAAAAAACTCAACCAGGAAACAGTTTACGGATAAAGTAATCTGATATTAATTCATAGAGATGCTCAACCGATTACTTACTTGGTATAAAGTAGTGAAGTGGATCTACAGATGGGTTAGTAAGGTGCTGGGCCACCTTGGCAATGATCTAAAAGTCTGTTGAACTCGACCTGAAGGATGAACATTATTCTCCCAAAAGATATTCCCTCATTTGGTGTTGGGTGTAGAGAAAGCAGCTTGATCAAACAGAATCTCCCAGTTGGTGTTCAACTGGTTGACATGGGTCCCTGGGCCTTGTGTTTCACACCCCTGCTCTAAGATTACAAACAGTGTTCTGTAATTTATGAAATGCTACCTGCAGATACCCAAGAGAAAAGAGTCCCAGATTAGTGCAGTGATTCATGTGACTAGCCAACTAGAGGTATTATTTGTATCTTAATGCAGATGAGCAGTTACCTGTTGGTTCAAAGATGTTTGGATGTGACCCCGACAAACAGCCAGGCCTTCCTCTCTCGGTTAACAAGTGAGGGAGAAAGCAAGCTGCATGATTCATCAAATGGTTGTCTGCTGTGTCAAAGCAAACTGCTGTAAAAGCGCTTGAGCAGAACGATGCGTAACTGCATTCTGCACAGGCGTGTGGACGCAAGCCTGCAAGACCTACAGCTGCCGGGATCCAGGCTCGGCAAATGAGTCCGACTGCGTCATTCATTTAACCATAGTTTAAAGTCCCAAGATCGTGATCAGTGGTTTAATATAGCTCCTAAACACACATTATTTCTATTGCCATTAGACTAGACTCAATTTTTCTGCCTTTTAGACATTAGATTTTTTTTCCCCCTTACATTTAAATGAGGAGTAAATTAATTTCCAGGAACATCTCCAGTTTAGAAACGTCCAGTCTGCATTAGGAGGGGAATTTGGAGGGGTAGTGATCACAAGTTTTTGGTTTGACTGCCAGTAGACTCTGGTTTACATCCCACTAGAGAAGATTTTGGTTTTGCATAAAATACAACAAAATCATGAGTCTGAAGTGATAAAAACTGTGTTGGTAATGCCATTGGGCACCTTTTGTTTTAACAACGCCAGCAGCTTTGGTAGAACTTCATTAATTAACAACCTGGAAATGTTAATAGGCTGAAATGAGAGGATCCAACCCATACCAAGAAAATCAGATCCCCTCACTGCAGGGGCCACATGCTCAGCTTTTTACTTTAGCATGTCACCTGTCTGCAGGTTCAAGGTGGAAGCAAACTCCATCCATCCATAATTTGACCAACAATTAAATCAAAGCTAGCTTCCAAAAAGTCTCTGAAACATCCCCACTTCCTGAGCTCTGGAGCACACCACTAATTCGGGAGCAATAATCTTCATCCTTCATCCTCCAAGAAACCGAAGGAGTGTACCAGCCTTAGGTTTTTTCATTCTTTAAAATAAAAAGTAAAGGTTTGTTACATCACCATAAGGATACTCTGAGGTATTGGACGTACAGTCAAATAGAAAGCAGTTTTCTATGCGATTACAGGGAAAAAATTCAGTTTTTAGTTTTTAATTTCAAAATGCCATACTGGAGAAAAACAAATTTATCAAAATGAAATGAAATGAGTAAAACACTTAAACAAACAAGTGAGTTATTTGGAATAGTGAAAGCCCAATTTTTTAATCCCAAAGCTGTGAGAACAAAACTGAAATTCTGATTTTAAATGATAAATATGCTTTGTTTTGATGTAAAAACTGGTTCATTCACGAGTGCTTGTGCTCATGAAATGTGCAAGTCGAACAAGACAAACCAGCATCTGCAGAAGGCTTTAATTAGAGCATCTGAACAGCTCCAAACGCCTTTGAACATACAAGATAATGACCTGCATGTTGTTCTCTTCTTGCTGTGGTTCCCACTGGACCCGAGCGCAGCTGCAGGGGGAACTTATTAATGTCTTCATTCTTGTTTCTGCAGCAAAAACACACGGAGGTGGAGAGGACCACCAAATGGCTGAAGATGCTGAAGAACTGGGATAAATACAAGAACAGTGAGAAGGTGATTCTCCTTTCACAGCAATGATTTCATTATGAGCAGGAGTGCGTTACACCCTGCTGTCCACAGCTGTCCTGAACACAGATGCAAAGACCATAAATTGGCCTTAATTGATGCAGTTCTAGGCTGACATGTGTAGAACATGAGCACAATGTGGCTTCTGAGATTGTTACTTTGCTGTTAATAGCTGCTTTAGTAGTAGTACGTGTCCACGGGGGCAGTCGATGTGCCAGCCGCTAGACAGTGTCGCAAGAGATGATTGGCAGGTGCTCACCCTCTGCTACAACTGTACAAACACTGAGCTGCACTTGATGGGCTGAAGGCTTCTATTGAAGCATCTGCTGCTGGATTTAAAACCTGCAAAGTTTAATCAGTCATACGTGACATGATCAAAAAGTTCTGGGAACTGTCCCATTTTAAAAAATGAATGAGTAAATAAATAAAATGAAATCCTGATTTAAATTTGGTCTGTCGGTTAAACTCATCTTCTTCAGCACATCAAAACTAGGGATGTGTACGGCTCGTCTAGTAGACGACCAATCATCACTACTGTCTGTCTGACCATTTTACATTTTAATTGATCCCCAATTTTTCTTGAGAAGAATAAAACACTTCAAATGTGAGGGGCCGCACAGTTAAGCAGCAAAATAGGGCGGGAGTATGTAATAGAGTCTGTCTGTTTGTTAGCAGTCTAGTCAGTTTTCAAGATATCTTGTTCAAATTTGTGTCATGGAAGCAATAACAGCTTGGGCGGATTTAATTTTGGTGAAAATCGGGTCAATGTCAAGTTCAAAGTCACAACAAATGTGAAAATCTTGAAATCTCTAGTTTTTACAGCTTATAGAAGCCAAAGATTTCAGCCAGTTCTGCTCCAATCATATGGTTAAAGATAATGAAATACACCATTTTAGTATGTAATTCTTCAAGGTTGTAGGTCAAAGGTCAGACATCACCATGTTGTCATAAAAGCAGGCTGATGTCATCATATTGTTAATAAAGCCCTTCGGGGTGAGTTGTGCTCTTATTGAAGAATGACTTTGTTTAGACATTGTCCATTAGATTATCTCACTGTTTCTTAGTTTTAGACTAGTCTGGTTGCCTAATTTGTCTTTCCTCCTTTAGTCGAATAAGAAATTGGTCACCAGGAACATCGCTAGTTCAAATGGCTTCCAGTGCAGCTGTTTTTAGACCCCACTGTAGAAGTCTCCTTCTGAACTCTTGCTTTGCGATTTCACCTTTAACTTGTCCAAAGAGCAAACATCAGCTTCGGTTTCAAACTGACCTGAACTTCATCGTTGGCTGTAACCGAGCAGTTTCAGGGGTTTACAGTTGAAGAATCCAAACTTCTCTGGGTAGATGAGGAGAATTCACAGGTTTGTGCAGTGGGACTTTGTCTTTGTAGAGCACTACAGACATATTAGCAGAAGGCCAACGAAAATGGCTGCGTCCATGTGTTAGACTGTTTAGGGTCTGGACTTTCCCAGAAAGATCTTGAACCCCGTTCTAATTTAAGTCAGGTTTGTTCTTTTAGTATTTCTAAGAGACAGTTCCTAGAACTTTTTGGCCAACATATTGTGAGAGGAATTCAGTAAAACCTGTTTCTGGAAATCTGCTTTCTTTTTAGATAATTTACAGTGGGTCTAAAAGGTTTTTTGTGAGTTTTTAGATCAGAATAAAAAGCTGTTGGCTTTATTTAACTTAAACATTCACAATTGTAACTGTATATTTACAGAAAATAAAGGTAAACATAATATGTCCTCTTTAATACAGCAAAGTCCAGAGTTTTCCACATTCAAAACCAACAGGCTGCTTTACTAATCACTGCGCTCGGTCATTTGATCTTTAAATATAAAAACAGTCTTCTGTGCAGCTTCAAAAATGACCAGAAATGATAAAGTAACACACATCACATCCACCCTTAAATATCTGAGCCGCATTCCAGCATTTATCTTCCAGAGCTAATGTAAGTCCACTTCTGCCCTCTGCTGCAGTCCGGCTGATACAGAGGAGCTGAATGTCCCTGGAGGACAGCTAGAGGGGGGCAGGTATCAGCTATGGCTGTCTTCATTGGTGCCTTCTAAGGTCCAGGTTGTTTTGTGGTGTTCCCTGCAGCGCTTCATTTGTATGCTTGAATTCAGCAGGGATTAGTGAGGTGTGTTGGGCCTTTGAAATGCACTCACTGCTGGCACTAAGAGCGCTGTTAGGCTCCTTTTTCTTTTTTTTTTTTACTCTCCTTCTGCTTCTTTTTTGGTTTTGCCTCCCTTTTATTTCAAAGAAATTTTCAAGTCGAGTTACAGCCAAGGACACCGAGAGAACATTTAGCTCAATCCATCACATCACTCTACATCGCCGCCTCCACCTTCCCTTTCCACCGTTTCTTTCTTCATCTCAGCTTCAGGGATATTTCTTTTGCCTTTGTCAGTCAGCAGCGTGCCATCAGCTCGGCGAGGAAACGGGTCACGCTCAATATGCCTCTTATTTTGTTTCCGTACGTGCCAACTGCTGTGAGAACATTTAGCCTGCAATTTGAAAGTATGAGAGCAGATGTAAGACAGTCATAAGCTCCCCTTGAGCCACCCCCACCAGCCACACAAGACCAATCCGCCTTACGGTTATCGTGTTTAGCATTATAGTAATAATACTGTAGCAAATGAAAGCTTGTACTGTTCTGAAATCTTGGCTTCTGAAATCTTGGCTTCGAAGACTATAGCTGTGCCCCAGTCCAATACTTCACAGTAACTGCTTGGTCACCACAGGAAGTGGCGTTCTTCAGAAAGGCTGTGGTGTAAGTGGAATCTTGAGGATGTTTGTGGTTGTGTTTGGGAATATGATGAGGAATTGTAAAACAGCTAATATGATGGCTTTGTTTGGCAGCTGGGAGACTTTTATTATAAAAGCAGTCACTCAGGTGTGGGTCCAGACAAAGTGAGGCTCGATCAAGAAGCCAGTGTTAAATGTGAAGCCAATTAAACAGGAAGGCAAACAGCGTCTGAGGTGGAATCCATGCTAATTAAATTTGATATATTTCAAACTGCCAACAGAACTTTTAGGTATAAAATTTCTTTGCACACACTGGTCCTGGCAGGCCCATTTTGATTGTACTTTAAGAAACAGCCCGCCTCATATTAAACCTTTTAAAGCAGTATTCAAATTTAAAATGTTTGGGAAATGTGTTGAAAAAACGTTCTCAGTTTCCGTCATGGCCATCAAGTCTTTAAACGCTCACTGCTATCCGTGCTGCTGTAGTGCGGTACGTGCCACAATCAATGCATTCTCATCCGAGGGCATCAAATTCTGCATTTTTCTGTCTACATTTGCAGCCGGTGACACACATATTCAAGAACAGTTAAAAGCCAGTTTGTCACAGAAACCTTTGAATTTTGTTTCTTGAAAGGCACTATACAAATCTGATTTATTATTATTATTATTTTTATATTAGACTAGAGGAATCCCAAAAAGTTGATTCTGTTCATCTGGACATCCAGATGAACAGAATCAACTTTTTAGGATTTCCTTACCTGGATGATTGAGGATGCATCAAGACATTTAAAGACGAATAAATTCATGTGGAGGTTGCCAGTGGTGTAAGTCCTACAGTTTCTCCCATGCTTTCACTAACTTTCTAGGTTTAGACACTAGAACCTACATAGTTAATGATGGTGGTTAGAGTTAAATGCCTCTTCACAACATTAACCCTGCACGTTTAAAAGTTACACATATTGAGTGCACTTAAAAGTGTTCCTATGTGTGCTGAGACCATATAGTTATCATTTTTCTAACGCTTATCTGGGCTTGGATCGTCGGGGCAGCGCAGACTTCCTTCACACCAGCCACCTCTTGCAGCTCATCTGGGATGGCAACAAGTTTTTCCAAAAACTGGCGAGAGATATAATCTCTTCAGCGAGTCGTGACTCTGCCCCAGGCCTTCTCCTGGTATGACCTACCCAAAATGCCTCGCCAAGGAGGCGTCCAGGAGGCATCCTATTCAGATGCCTGAGCCACCTAAACTGGCTCCTTTTAATGTGGGGGGGAAGCAGCTCTACTCCAAGTCCCTCACGAGTAACCGAGCTCGTCACCCTATATCTAAGGATATTCTTAGATATAGCCATTCTTTGAATCTCAATCTTTCAGTCACTACTCAGAGCTCGTGACCACAGGTGAGGGTGCGAACGTAGTCTGACCGGTAAATCGACAGCTTTACTGTAATGCTCAGCTCTTCACCACAACAGATCGGACACCATCCCAATCCAACTGCCGATCTCATACAAACTCTGTCACCCTGTGATGAGACCTGTTTTACTGTTATCATAACCAGCTGGGTTAAGGCGTCCATGTCAAATGACACATTTTTGACAGCTTGGAGATGAAACACCAGTATTTGATACAGGCCGTCACTGCTGCAGGCTGTACTCTGTAGCAATGACCTCTTTAGCTTGAGAGGGAAAAACACTGCCAGCACAGATCCATAAATTGAAGCCACAGTAATGTGCAGCTCATTATTTTTAGTTGTAACAAAAAGAGAAATTTGTTTAAACTCTGCCAGAGGAACTTGTTTAGTGTAATGAAGCTCAAGTCCAGCTTTACAATAACCAAAACTAAATCAGTCGTATCTAAATGCAGGGTCCGTATGGGTGCTTGAAATCCTTGAAAATACTTGAATTTTAATATTGTCTTATCAAGGTTTGAAAAGTGCTTGAATTTCAGATGTGGTGCTTAAACGTGCTTGAAATTGTATTTCATTCACCACAAATAACTATCTGACCGAATAGTTTTCTTATCAGATGGAGAAATAAAATGAGACGCAAAGTGTAAAAGCAAAATATTTCCGCCTGGGCTGACTTGCACCTCAATGTGTGACCCCACCCCTCCCCTGAACAGTCGGGGATGAGTGCACTAACTGGAGGTTGCTGTTTTAATGAGTGTTTGATGGAAAACGACACTGGCGGAATTTGCACTCTTGAGTCACATGACAGGTGAGTCCTAGTAAATAACTTTTGAGTATGTGTACATAACACATGCGAGTTTTTAAAACTATTATTATTTTGCTAGCTATCAAACTTGGAGAAATGACTGAAATGCACTGAGTGTGATGCAGTATGGCAGCGCTATGATAGTAGTCAGTTATGGCATGGTGATTTATGGAATATGCTGTAAACTTAGCTAACATTACTTAGCAGTAGCAGTAATGTGAGTTACTTCACTCAAGTGAAAGCTTTAAACGTTAGTCCGATACTTAACTAGCAAACTTAAGGCTTAAGGAAATAATGGTAATAAGAGGGACTGATCCATAT
>VUQG01003940.1:0-13114 GCA_015106755.1 Etia nguti
GTTGATGGGAAGATGGATGGAGCCAAATACAGGGCAATCTTGGAAGAAAACCTCTTGGAGTCTGCAAACGACTTGAGACTGGGGCGGAGGTTCACCTTCCAGCAGGACAACGACCCTAAACATAAAGCCAGGGCAACAATGGAATGGTTTAAAACAAAACATATCCATGTGTTAGAATGGCCCAGTCAAAGTCCAGATCTAAATCCAATTGAGAATCTGTGGCAAGATCTGAAAACTGCTGTTCACAAACGCTGTCCATCTAATCTGACTGAGGTGGAGCTGTTTTGCAAAGAAGAATGGGCAAGGATTTCAGTCTCTAGATGTGCAAAGCTGGTAGAGACATACCCTAAAAGACTGGCAGCTGTAATTGCAGCAAAAGGTGGTTCTACAAAGTACTGACTCAGGGGGCTGAATAATTACGCACACCCCACTTTGCAGTTATTTATTTGTAAAAAATGTTTGGAATCATGTATGATTTTCGTTTCACTTCTCACGTGTACACCACTTCGTATTGGTCTTTTACGTGGAATTCCAATAAAATTGATTCATGTTTGTGGCTGTAATGTGACAAAATGTGGAAAAGTTCAAGGGGGCCGAATACTTTTGCAACCCACTGTGTCGCAAAGTACTGCATAAAAGTGCCACTCAATTGAAAATGTTTCCACAAATATAAATTAATACAGTTTTAGTTAAATATTCAAATTCCAAACATTAAAAACTTCAGCCAAAGATCAAGAAGACAGCTTCCTTTAAGACCTCTTAGGAATCAAATCTGGATTTTGTGTGAGTTGCCAGGTCAAAAAAAATTCACCTGCAATAAAAACAAAACCAAAAAGTCCTTTACCCATGTCTTTATTTATTTTCTTCCTTTTTTTTCTTAGCTCGAATGTTTTTAGTTAAAAATATTTACCGACCCTTTCAAAAACGAATAAATAAATACATGAAAAGAAAGAAAGAAAAGAGGAAGTATTATAAGGATATGAATCCTAAATAATCATGAATCACAAATAACTAAACGTACTTTAGAACTGCAGAACTACTTATACAATTACATTTAGGGAATTCTTCGTATCATTATTATATTTTTCTGTATAAGCCTACCTCAAAGCGAGCACTAGGCAGCAGCAGCAGCAGTCATATGATGTTTCTGTGTGACAGAGCGGGCAGTGAACGCCTCTCTGAGCGGGGCTGATCATGTCTGGGCGGGTGGAGGCTGGACAGTCCGATCGGACAGAGGAGGAGGAGGACAAGTCAGCGCTCACACAAGACGGTAAGTTTGAGATTAAGAACAAAACCTGCTCTAAATAACGCTAACAACCTTAATCCTCCAAAGATAACCCATCTGTGGTGATCATCAGTGCGTTTAAAGATGTTACTACATCTTTTCATTAAGACGCGGTCTTTTTTACAACAGCGGCAGATAGAGTTCCTGTATCCTTTTAACGTAGCGAAGTAAAGTTTATCCGGATAAAGTGTGTGAGTGAGAGATACTGCTGTACCCAAGGACAAATGAGTTCATGTTAAGTACCTAGAATGACAAAGTAAGAACGACCCAATGAAACGTTAGAAGCTCTTATTACGCATGAACATGGCAGGTTGAAGAAAATCCACCAATGGGACAATTTGCTCTGTCTTTTTTTTTTTTAACCAAGTCATTTAACTTTAACTTAACACCCGCTGAGCAGTCAATTTAAGGGGGACTTGAAGGGGGCTGGTTAATTTAAACTAACAGGACAAAGCAGCCGAGTGCTGTTTTTCTACAACCTGGCAACCAAAAGTAGTTTATGACTGATAGGTGATTGGTGAAAGTTACTGTTTAGTTAGTCTAAGTTCAAACATTGCAATGAACTGAGGCTGGACTGGCTGAAAGATGAAATTTTTAAAGTGTTCCTCTTTTTTTCTCTGATTCTGTAGCGCTTATAAATGGCTTAAAACTATTATTATTAGGATTATTTTCCATAAAATTGATAATTAACTATATTAGCACATTTTGGAATAGTTGAGGGAAAAGGTATAGGCACAATAAAGGCATGTAGAGTTAAATAAAAATATATATTATTGCCTACAATATATTGGGGTCACAAATGATCTCACAGGGTCCCTCCTGTAAAAGTGTTGGTCATTCGAGGGTTATTTGGAGTGGCAGCATGGTAAGGATGGGGCTCCTAGGAAGACACCATACTGTCTTCTATTGTGTTTGTGTGTTACAGCCTCACAGTAGTGTGTTTGTTGACAAACATTTTCCTCAAGTGTCATACGACGGAGCGGATGACGACACCTCTCCACCTCAGCCAGTTGTAGTCGTCATGCAGTTGGCTCAGCTCGGGCTGTACAATAGTACGCTGTCATTAGCACACAGAAAGAGCTGTTTTCATTGCACAGCAATATCAGGCTCTCGCCAGCGTCCATTTATTGTGTCTTTATGTGCAGCTGTGTGAGGAGCTCCTCCGATGTCTGTCCTTACCTTCCCCCTTAAGCTCCAACCCTGCTCCAGTGTTTTGTAAACAGATGATAAAGCCAGACCAACCTGAATCATCAGTTTTCAATTCACTCTCTTGTGCTTTCTCCCTCTTGGTGTCATTTTTAACATACCTGTCTGTACATGTTCCCACCAGTTTATCTCCAGCGGGGTTGGGATGGAGTCTCACAGGCAGAGCAGTTCTCCAGACATCAGGACACAGAGGGACTACATGCTGGAGCACAGTCACAGGGGCAGCCATGACAACTCGTTTGGAGTGAGGATTCAGGTCCAAGGGATTAAAGGTCAACCCTATGTGGTTCTGAACAGTTCAAGCCAGGACAGCAACAGGGACGTTTCTGTCATCACTCACCAGGCAGGCTTCAACCCAGGTATGGCACGGAGGTCCATGGATGACAGACAGCTATCACCTGAGCCACAAAAGATGGTGAACTCCCCCGTGTTTAATTATCAGAAACGCCCAGAGATCATGAGATCCTACAGCCCTGAAAATAATAAACTGAGCCCGGGGTTTCCTTCACAAATGGCCTCAAACAAACCGACTACTAATGTGACCAAACCCAGGATCCCTCTGCCTGCTGAGGGCCCAGGAGAAGACCCTGCTGAGTTGACCCAGAACAAGGCGCCTCCATCTGGTGGACAAATTCCTCCAAGGTCCCCAAACTTAGTGGACACCGACTCCATCATTTCTGTAGGGAAACTAATAAGCCAGTTTAACAGCAACCAGCGGAGGGGAAGAGGCCCGAGGAACAGGCTGAACCTCGAGCAGTGTCGTCGGTCACGCAGCGTGGACAGCAGTCGAACCTCTGAATGCTCCTCGCCCTCCCCTTCAGCTAGCAGGAACTCGTCTCTGAAGGGCGGGATGTACCCTCCTGGATCAGCCAGGGCTCGACTCCTCAGCGGAGAAGTCAACTTAAAGCCACCAAGCAGCAAAGATACGACCGCCAAAGGGCTTCACAGAGCAGAGAAAGCATCAAGCGGTGACCGGGCTGATGAATCTGTTGAAAGAGATGCACAGGTACAGGGTTTTGTTTTAGGGCAAAGTTGTCATTTAAAAGATCCGATTTATTTGCCGTATGTTCCCTAATCAGGTCACTCCCGATCTTCTGAAAGGACAGCAAGAGCTCTCAGTAGATCCAACTGAAGATACGACGAAACAAATGCTGTTCACTTTCCTGAAGGCTGGGTAAGTCCCCCCAAGCTTTCAAAACCTTACTTTAAAGGGGCAAACAGACATTTTGGGAACTATAGAGCATATATTTGATTCCTTGCAAAAGGGTTGAATGACAGTGTTTGCCTGTATCTTAAATAAGAGACTCAAACAGGAAAGGCAGCTTGATTTGTATTGTTAGCGTTTAAGCACACACTGTAAACTGGGAGGAGCAGCGAGCAAGGCTTTGTGTAAACAGTTACAAAGAACAGTGACCAGCACCTCTAAAGTTCAGCGTTTTCAATTTTGTTTGTTTAAAGTGCACAAAAGCAAAAGTTTAGAAATGACAGACAACAGTGTTCTGGATTATTTTATAGCCAGTCACATTATTAGCTCCCTTGAGTCAAACAAACAGGATATAACATGTTGTGAGATTTAGAGGTGCTGTTTAATGTAAACAATTAGACCCTTTTTAAAAATCAATTATTAGGAATAAAAAAGGAATTTTACTGAAATAAAGGTATAATATAGTTTCCACTGAGTCTTTTTTCTTTTTCCATAATTGACTTGGTCTCATTCTATATTTTCCCCCCGCTCATCTACACCTCACCTGCAATGGCCCACATACTTCCTTACCAGTATATCAGACTCAAAATAGAGGAGTTGCGTACGAATGTGAACACGTGCGTGGAAATTATAGGTGTATTTTGTGGCTGATGTGAAATGTGTGAGATGTTTGTGCTTCACAGAAGTCCTGGCAACTTGGGTAACATCAGGCAAACAGTACATAGAATACTTATAAATAATCAACTCTGAAGGATGTGGACATTATCTATACTTTTCCATGAGAAACAGCTTTTTTGAGCTTGAGCTAAGCATGTGGTATGTTCTCACATAAATCATCCATCCATTCATCCATTCATCCCTTTTCTACCACTTATAAGGGTCCGGGTCATGGGGGTAGTTGTCTAGGCTCCATTTAAAACATGTAATGTCTTCCACAATGGCTCTGCTATTCCTCTAAACTATCTTAATAAACAAGCTTATTTTCCTGTTTTCACCTGAGTTTCTAATAAAAAACAAACAAACAAACAAAAAACAAATCATATTTGTTGTCTATAACATTGTCTCTTTTTTCATGAATAGTATATTTAGTACTCCCTGTTGGTGTAGTGACGAGTGTGTGGTTGTATCATGCAGTGTAGTCTGATACGGGGAGCTGCTCCAGATGTGTGTTCTCAAGTCAGGAATGTAGAGCACGACTGTGTTTTTACTGATAAAATATCCGCTTCACTTGGAAAGTTTGAAACATCTACCAGTGCCAGTTTGGTGCAATTTATTTACAAAAAAATGCTGAATTATGTGTTGTACCCCTAAGAGAGGTCAAGTGAACAATGTTTTATTTCTGCATACCAAAGCTACTTGACATCACGCTCAGAGTAGGTCCTGCCCTGCCGCAACCAGATAAAGTTTCGTCTTCTCATCGGTGTTGTTACTGTGTTTGTTAAATATTTTTTCTTGCTACCCAGAACGACTGATGACGACTCCACCACCCATAGAAAGGTCCACCTGCTCTTTCGGAGGATCAACAAGCTCAAATGGAGAACCGCTGCCAATGTGGAGCAGGAGGAGAAAGTCAGTGTTGGCATGAGATGTTCATCAGGGCGGCTCACTTTCCAATATGATTTATTGTGTTTGTCCGAAACTGCTTATATTACTGCAATGTTTTGCTTTTAGGACTATGAAGAGGCGATAAAGCTTCTGCGGGAGAAACAGGCAGAGCTGGAGAAAGAAGTGTTGGAACTAACGCAAAGACTAGAATCTGAAATGAAGGTGTAGTGTAGCCCCATCCTGCTGAGTCACCTCCAAACAGCTCACTTCCTCTTCCTGTGACTGACGATGTTCCTCTCTGTTGTTGTTCTTTTTGTGCAGAATGAAATGACTTTAGCCAAGGCCTGTGAGAAGGCGAGGACTGAGAAGAAGAAACTTCAGGAAGAGCTGATAAAAAGCCAAGCTGAGCTCAGCCAACTCAGGGACAAGCTGGGAGAAGTTGAGGCAGAACTTCAGTTTACCAAAGAGGAGTAAGGATGTGACCTTCAGGTCATTCACCAAAGCTTTAAAGTAAAGCTCTGCCTAGTGATTCAATGTAATTTGGTTTTAATTATTTAGTGCCAAATCACAACAAAACCCTTAGTGCACTTTATATTGTAAGGTGAAGACCGTACAATAATTAGACAGTCCCCTATTAGCAAGCACTTGGCAACAGTGGGAAGGAAGAACTCCCCTTTAACAGGAAGAAACCTCCTGCAGAACCAGGCTCAGGGCGGGGCAGCCATCTGACACTAAAGTCAAACTAGACTCCAAGCCTGAATGTGTCATGTTTCTGCAGTTTAAGTTAAGCACTCCATATACAAACCGGCTGGTGGGATTTAAATGGTCACAAATATTGAAAAGTTTATCCAAGTCCAAGCGCTACTGGTCATGAAAGAGCCCAGCAAATGGATTTTTAAATAAAAATGATACTTCACAGGCTGCTGATATGGAGGATTTGGTGCCTTTGGACAGAGCTAGTACTGCTGCTCATATTACAAAAGTGCTTTTGATCTTCTAAACTAAGCAAAAAGAGAAATTAGCATTTTTCCCACTGGAAAAAACCCCAACGACATTATTTTTAATGAAATCCTGAGATACAGAACTGATTTAACTCAATGCTGTTTTTCAGGGTCTTCATCTAAGCCTCTGCTCATACTCTCTGGTCACTCAAGTGGACTCTGATGTATGATTGGATGAAGGTCATTGGACTGAAAGCAGTTAGCTGAATACGCTTTCGGTTTAGTGGTAGTTTGTTTCAAAAGTGAAGATTCCTGATTTTGAGTCCACTCCAGTTAAGCAGCTTTCTGCAGCATTTAAGGAGGATAAGCGAGCTCCTGTCCTTGATATGAAATATGAATCTATTCTCAAATGTTGCCAGGGTGGCTCAAATGAAGGCAGAGAAAGAGAGAGCTAAGGCAGAGATGAAGGACCTTCAGCAGCAGCTCTCAGAGATGCACGACGAGCTGGACCGAGCGAAGAAAGCAGAGGTGATAAACGAAGAGAAAGAAATCCTTCTGCAGGTAAATGAAAGCCCACGAGCCAACATACAGCAGATGTAAAGCAGCTTTTTCCCTTAAATATATATTTGTGATGGTGAATTTGACAGGATTTATCCCAGCTGCATGCAGAGTTTCAGGAGATGCTACAGGTGAAGGAAGAGCAGGAGGACTTGCTGCAACGCAGAGAGAGGGAGCTCAGTGCCCTGAAGGGAGCACTTAAAGAGGAGGTAGAGACTCAGGATAAATACACCTCTGCTCTGAAGGAGGAGCACGAACAGGAGCTTCAGAAGCTGCTTGGGCACTTGGAGCTGGTTAAAGAGGTACCAGGAAACATACCTCCATTTGCTCTGTTCTGTCACACACCTGTGCCACGTCATATTTCGATGTTGATCTCACACTTTGCTTTTGCCCTGTCTCTCAGAGCAATGCTCTGCTCTGCCAGAAGAAGCTCGAGGCGGAGGATGAGAGCAGTGCAGCTAAGGTTCAACTGAAGGAACTGAGCCAGGAGAGAGATCAGCTGAGAGGGAAGGTGCAAGAGCTTAACAACAAGTTGGAGCAGCTGAATCAGGTGATCCAGGAGTACAAAACCACAGAGAGACAGTTGGAGCAGAGAGCAAAGCAGCTTGAGGTGAGGAGAAGGGTGCAAATCTAGTGAGATAAATGTCAAATTTTCAGCTTGTTCAGTTTGTTTTGCTTTATGCTGTTTCAGAGGGAAAAGCAGCAGGTTGAGGAAATGCTGGATGATGTGAGGAGGAACGAGGAAGAGATGTGTCAGTCTAACAAGTCGCTGCTCACTCGCTTGGAGGATGTGCAGGTATCAAGAAAATAAGCTTGAGTGGGAGATAAAAAAGGGGCACGCTTCATCATATCAAGGATGTCATATCATTTCATGAGCATCATATCTATGCTCTTGAAATGAATTCTTTTCTTGGGGTTTTCTTCTGACAGGGTAAGCTAGCCAAATTGAACCATGAGCACAGAGACCTGAAAGAGAAGCTCAGGGAGGAGAAGAAGCAAGTGGAGGAGCTGTGGAAGACAAAAACTGAGCTGGAAGATGAGAGAAGGCTGCAGGACAGGGCCATGGAGCAACTGCAGAGGAAGGTGAGAGGGGGACATAAACTATTTTTTTTAAGGCCTTTCAAAAAAATTCAATGTGTTCTTGGAGCCAAATGAGGCCTGAAAGTTTGCTATCTTAACCCTGAAGCCATGAGATCACTAGAAACAGCAGTTATGTCTATGCTTGCATAGCTTCTTTCATCTCCTATGTCTCCCTTATCTGAGCTCTTTGTTTATCTGCTCGGATAGATGAATGGCATCATAGAGGAGTGTGAGGCGTCTACAGATGTGCTTCAGAACCAGGTCGATGAGGCCAAAGAAAAGAGTCAGAGGGACTTGGCTGAACTGCGG
Organism: Etia nguti; assembly: GCA_015106755.1. Taxonomy (NCBI): domain Eukaryota; kingdom Metazoa; phylum Chordata; class Actinopteri; order Cichliformes; family Cichlidae; genus Etia; species Etia nguti. Next base: position 8,129 of record VUQG01003940.1, read on the forward strand.
AGACAGCTGCAGGAAAAGGGAGCAGAGCTGGAGAAATCCAGACAGGCAGCCAAAAAACTGCAGGAAGAGGTGTGGTGCTCACCGTCTCCCTGATTCATCAACATGAATTAGTCTTAGTCACCAAAAGAAAAATAAGATTATTAGAACATGCAAGTTTTGAATGAAAGTGGTCAGTATCTACGGATTATGTGTTGTCTGTAGAAGTATCTGCTTGACTGCTCAGCACCGGACATTGCGTGTTGCTTTGTGTTTAACCTTTGAGCTGTTTTCTTGTTCAGCTGCTTCCTCTGGAGGAGGATCTACGGAGGTGTCGCAGGGAGCAGCAGGAGGCCCAGCTGAGGGGCCGGCAGCTGGAGCAGAGGTTGGAGGAGCTGGAGGAGAGGAATGCTGCCGCGATGGAGGAGCGAGAGCGCCAGGTCAAACTCACGGAGGTAAAAACATCTCTGGACCTTCAGCTCGCCAAACTCACAATGCAGTGGTGGTTACCACTGTTACCTCACAGCAAGGAGGTTGTGGGTTCAAATCCTCCATCAGTTTTATGTTCCAAAGGCATGCAGTTTTAGGGGCTTGGTTAATTTATGAATTTGAATAGTTTTCTGTCTCTCTGTGTTAGTCCTGTGATAGACTGCTAATGTGTCCAGAGTGTATCCCGCCTCTCACCCTATGGTAGCTGAGATAGGCTCCAGCCCTCCTGTGTCACTTTATTGGATAAGCAAAAACATATGGATGGATTGATGGATTACCTTCTGAAACAACATAATTACATTTGGATGGTAACAGAAACAAAATATCTTGTTCCCAATCCTTCTTTTATTTTACTCCAAGTGGACAAAATACACTCACAAGACTGTTGGTAACACTTTATTTCACCTTAGTTAATATACTTATTTGTTAAAAATGAAGTTACATTAAACATTGTAACAAATTGAGCGTAATTTTATCTCCAAACAGGCCAAGGAGTGCAGTCCTTTTAGTCAGCTGTTATCAGCCATAATAGAATTTCATATAGTCTCAGTATTTAAGTTGTTTTAGTCTGGATACTGTTCTGCTGCCCGTGCAAGCCACTTTGCAACCCACCTACTGCCCAACTCCTCCTTTTCCTGTTATTTCTAACTCATTCAGTGGCCTGCCTGCTGTTATTTATGTCTGCAGTGTTCTTCACTGTTCTTGCTGTTGCTCTTTCCACACCAGGGCCTCCAGATATGAGGGGAAAGGTGCTGAGGTTCCCAGGGCAGAATTGGAGAAAAAAATGACTGCAGATGGAAAAGCAATCCTGTAATCACATAAGTGTTTGTCTTACAGTGTCTGCTCATTTACCTACATCCCTATGGGCGCAGAAAGGGAAAGGTTAAAATGAAGCATTGTTAAATTGTCTTTTCCAGGTGCATGTCTCTTGTTTGTACAGACCTAGAGCGAGACTTTTTTTCCAAAATTTGTGTGGCTGCATTAATAAAACCAAGTAATACAAAGTATCTCAGAGTTCACTGTAGATCTTATCCTCAAGTTGAAGCTTAAAGATGAAAATCTACCCACATGGTTAGATGGCAACAGTAATATTCTCAGCTATAACACGTGTAAGAGCGCGCAGTCACGCACGTAATGTTTACCTGTTCCTCTGTGTGTATTTGCTCTGTCACCTGGACCTGCTGTGCGTGAGGAGAAGTGCACTGGAAACAACGTCTCGCAGCTCAGCTCTGTTTGTCTTGCTGATGCAAAAACATTACACAGTGATACCGGCGTGCGCACTCGGCGTGCGCACTGTTGACACTTTGTATCAACCGAAAAAGAGTGTGTTTACTGTTAAAAGTTATCAGACCTGTCCGACCGTTCTCAGAAACCTTCTTCTACCTACCCCCCACCCCCACACACACATCCACTGGTAACGCAAGCTGAGTTTAACATATAATAGCAAAGCCTTTTGGGTTGTTTTTTTTTTGCATTTTTCCTGAAGGCTTCTTTGTATAATGTTACCCAGTACCCTCGTCTTTCTAACCGCATTCTCCAGAGATAAATATCTCATGTCCCCTGTGCTTCCAGCGTAATGCAATTTAAATGAAGTCGATGATGGTTTGAAGCATCTTTTCATTCATTTCCTCTCCTCTCAGGAACGCATCAGCCACCTGGAAGAAGACCTTTGTGATGAGCGCGGCAGTGCTGACCGCTTGATGGAGCGATTAGACAAAACCAAGGAGCAGGCAGGTTTACTCCCTTGTTGTCTTTACTGTTTTTTTTGTGTGTGTGGTTTTTTTCCAGATGAAACTCACATTTTGCATTTTTCTGATGCTCATAAATTTCCCTCCACAAAAAAAAACCCAACCTACCAGTGATAGATTTATTGCCTGTCTCAATTTTGGACCCTCAGCTCTGTTTTGATCATAAACAGATGTTGAGCTGAGAGCTCGGATTTCTCTGCAAACACCCAAAGCTGCTGATTGGTGTTTCTGAGCTGGGCGTAAAACAAGTTTGTTTTGTTGTTTCGTCTGGTCATTAATTATGTTTCTTCACCGCTTCCTCAGCTTCAGTGTGCTTTTAATGTTGGCCTACGTTTGTGGGAGCAAAGTGGTACACAGTAAGTGACACAAAATGCTGTTTTGGGTAAACTAGTGAGCCCCCCACCCCCACCCCCAAAAAACAGCTAACTATTGTGAGCAAATATTCACACTCCCTCCTCTGGGCCTCTGGATGTTATTAGTGAGGAGAGCCTTTAGATCTGATGTGTCCGCTCAGACCAGACTGAATTTCCTCTGTTTTCATGAGTTAAGCTGGAAACCTTTTATTTAAAAGTTTGTAATAACACATGGTCTTGTTTGCAGTCATTATTGAAGAGAATGCATGTAAACTGAAAGCAAGTTGTGAGGTTTAGTGTTAAAAGAGAACCCTTGTGCACATTTCTAGTGCCTTATATTCCTTTTAAATATATGTTTCTTGCATTATTCAAAGGTTATTTATCATATACCAGGCCTTGATGTCTCCCTGCAGTTTATACTTTGTCCGAAAACATCTCCCCTTCCTCCTCTCTTTAAGCCAACGTTCCTCTGATTGGCTGCCCATCACAAATAAAAGGTTTGAACAGTAGGAGGGTGAGGTGTTTGTCCTCACAGCCTGTGGGCAACTCTGAGCATCTGATGTCTTGTGTCTCTAATCAAGAATATCAATTTCTTTGACATCACATTGAACCAACAGTGAAAAAAATGTGTTTAGAGAAAATAAGTAAAAGTCCACTTTCAGGGGGAAAACATAAGAAGTACAAGCTCAACAAATAATAAGTTAGTAGTTCAGTGTCCATATGTCCTAGCTTTATTAATTATGTGCAATGTTATGCAGTACATGTATAATGGATAATGGATAATAAAAACAATGTTTCTCACTGCATTAACAGATGGATCAGATGAGGAATGAACTGATGCAGGAGAGATCTGCCAGGCAGGATCTGGAGTGCGATAAGATAAGCCTGGAGAGGCAGGTAATGATCCCTAACCCCCCAACACCAGACAGCTAAACAGAGTGAAATCATTTCTGGAGAAAAAAAAATCTTAAGGTGGAGTCAATGTGATGCAAGAGACTGCTGCTGAAGAGAAATTAGGGTTGAGATCCAAGTTAGATCGCCTGTTAGCTTGTGAGCAATATTTCATTCTCAGCTCTTTTAAGCTTTTGCTTTTAAATAATAACCAAAACCAAGTGAGATACTCATGTATGAAAAATAACAGTAAATAAATTGCATGTGGAATAAAATCAGCAGGGCATTCAAATTGTAAGATTCCTGCTGAATTATCAGCATTGATGTCTGAGTGTTAATGGAAACCTGCTCAAAGGTGCCCTGCAGGGTTTTTTTTTTTCTTTCTTGTAAAGATACAAAAAGTTTCAGCTTACTCTCAGCATTGCTCACCAAACTGTATTGCATACATCCTTGAGGGTTAACAACTGTGCAAACTTTTGCAAAGCTTTTTTTCCCCCTACTTTGTTTAATAGGCCGTTGCCTCCCCCTGTGGATTCGTGGAATAACAACCTCGAGCTCTTACGTTCTTGTGCAACAAGCAAACAAAACTGGGACCACCCTGAGAAACTACTGCTTCATGTTGCTATTACAGGTTTAAAAAAAGCTAAAAATCTTCATCGTATTCTCTCTGGCAGAATAAAGACCTTAAGAGCAGAGTGGCTCATCTGGAAGGTTCACAGAAGAGCAACCAGGACTCACTCGTCTCCAAGCTCAACATCCGCATCCAGGAGCTGGAGGAGAGGTTGCAAGGAGAAGAGAAGTGAGCAAACACACAGCAAAAAAGTGGCCTTAGTTTAACAATTTCTCATCAGTTTTAGACATTAATATGTATTAAGGCTGTATGGATCAGTGCAAGATCCATACATAAACTCAGATTCTTGGTGGTGGCTCTTGTTGAGTGGTGGACTCACTCATCACTTGGTTGTAAGAAAAATCATTGCTGGTCTGCACACTAGGAGGGTGTTAAGTTACAAAAAGCTGCAGGAAAAAACAGGCACATGATCTCTTGTTGCTTTTGCTCTCAGGGACAACAACAGCTTACAACAAGTGAACCGCAGGCTGGAGCGCAAGCTGAAGGAGATGAAGATGCAGGGAGACGAAGAGCGCCTCAACCTGCAGAGCCAGACGGACCAGGTCGACACATCTTTAACCACGAATAAAACCTCGTTACGATGTTCTCATCGGCAGGCGACTCAACTCATGATTCTTTATCTCGTTTTTCCCCGAACTCTGCAGCTGACTCAGAGGCTGAAGACGGCGAAGAGGCAGATGGACGAGGCGGAGGAGGAGATCGAGCGTCTGGAACACGCTAAAAAGAAGTTGCAGAGAGAGCTGGATGAGCAGATGGAGGCCAATGAGCAGCTTCACGGCCAGCTGAGTGCAGTGCGGAATGAGATGAGGTGACCGATCGCTCTTTGCCTTTAACATGCCGCTGCACTAAATCACGTCATCATCATCATTTAATGTTTTCGCTTCAACAGGCGGAAGAA
>VUQG01003940.1:22704-35724 GCA_015106755.1 Etia nguti
AAGAGAAAAAAAAGATAAAAAAAAAAAAAAAAAAAAAAAAAAAAAAAAGGTGAAATAAAGGGACCTTGAACAGAGAAGGCCTAAAACGTGGGATATGGCGACCTTGTTCAAAGAAAAGCAAATCAAAACCTAGCGAGTTCATGAAAGTGAGAGAGATCCACCTGATTGGACCGCGGAGAGAACTCGATGGCGTCAAATCCTCAACGGCAGCGTCCAAGGAACTCATCACAACCGTCATTCTTTCATTTATGTGTTAAGAATCCTGAGAGCAGTAACCGAAAAATTAAAGAAAACAAAAAAAAGTGAAGAATTACACATTTACAGTAGAAGAAATAGTTTGTTTTCACTTATGATACACTAAATATTTACAATCACATGCAGAAGACCGTCTGCACGAGAGACCGGAGCCTGTGTCTTTTGCCGTTTGACATGTGTGAAATCACAAAAGTGCCGCAAATCCCCACTGAGTGTCTCTCATTCCTGGTTAAGATGGCAAAAACAAAAGAACAAAAACAAAAAGAAAAGAGTTCACCAGCAGCTACGGGCCTGTCACTCAAGAAGATGTTGCAAAAGAACAAAAAAGAAAAACAAAACAAACCACAGAATGAACTAAAGCTACAAACGATTCCTTAACTCCTTGGCACTCCTTAAAGAAAAAAAAGAAAAAAGATGGGGAAAAAAAAAAAAATTTGCTAGATCGCACTGCAGTGGAAATGGCTGATGGTCAAGTCCCCTCCACAAAGAGCCAATCGAGTTGCTGAATAGCGTTTTCTCTTTTTCGCGTGTCTTGTTTTGTCTGTAGTTGGAGGATATGATGATGACTAACAACCATGTCAGGCGTTTCTTTGGATGGAGTGACGCTTTTGTTTCCCTCTGTAGGCACAAGGAGGAGCCAAGGCATTGGGGGGGGAGCAGGGGGGAGCTGGATGCAGGGTCTCAGCGTCTCATCTGGCCCATCTGATAGTTCTCTCTGGGCTGACGGTGGTGCCTCTGGGGCTGTGCCTGGCGCTGAGGCTGCCTCTGTGCCTGCCGCTGGCCGCCGTGTCCGCTGTGGCCGTGCGGGTGCTGGGACTGGTGCTGCACCTGAGAGCTAGCATGCTGCTGCGCTCGTCGTCTTTTCAAAGTCCCTGCCAGAGGAAAGAGAGTTAACTTCGGCTCAGGAAAGACAAGTATGGTCCTAGATTTGTTTTGTTCAGCTGAGCCCTTGATCCTATGCTGGTGGTCTCGCAGTGTGATGGAGGATTACTCCAGAAATCAGCATCAGCTAATCTAAAAGTTTAAAATGAGAGGCCAGTCTCATTAAAAGCAGAGGAGAAATCAGCAAACAGAACTCTTGCGTGAGGTACTTATAGACTGTGTTTAACATAAAGTTTGACAGATTTTTTTTTTTTTTAATATTTGTGCTTTTTTGTTTTTATGACAGGTAGCCTAATAAAAGTGTTAAGCAATGTTTATTAGAGCCTGACCGAAAATACTATAAAAGGGGCACAAAAATGCCAAAAACCAACATAAACTTCCTATATATGGGTAAGATACAAGCAATAAAAGTGTTTGATGTACGCATTTTTCCTCTGTAGGCCTAAACCCCTGAACTGGCACCTGGTCATCAAAGGTTTGAAAACCCTTGGTCTGAACAATCAAGTAAAGACACTGTCCAAAGCTGCTCTTTCTCACATGTAGGACACAGCAGGAGATATGGAGGCAGAACACCCACACACACTCTCTCTGTTAGCTCACACTGACAGACTTAACGTTAGATTTATTTTATTTACTGTCAGCGGTTAGCTGTGCTGTCCAAGACTTCAAGAAACCACCTGCCACTAACTGTAGCTGCAGCAGATAGAAGCTAATTGTAAACAAGCTAAAGGGACCGATCTGTGGTCCTTTGATCTAGAAAAATAAACGGTTGCACGTAGGCTGGCAGATCAGCACTCAAGTGGAGCAAAGCAAAACCACAACTTTAGGAAAGTCTGGCTGCTAATGTTAGCAATGTGTAGCATGTGCGTACAACGTGCCAAAAAACAGCAACTTTTAAAAATACTCTTAATTAACAAAGAAAATGTGATTAAACTGCTCTTAAATACATGCAAATCATTTGTACTGACGATGCATAACCTTACCCATTACACCCTGCTTAATTTGAATGTGCCTTTTAGGATATTCAACTACACTTTTTTCTTCTCTCACTTTGAAACAAGTAGATTGGTTGCCATGAACACCCTTAGGCGCAACAGCACAGGATGCAGTGATAAAACCAAAGTCATGTAGAGAAACTATAAGAATAAATCAATCATAACACTACTCTCATTCACAGGTATTCGTGTATGACTGCAGTGTTAACAAGGCACATAGTACAGTGGTTTTGTTTTAATGTGATGCTTTTTAGCCTGTGTGAGCATTCAAAACTCAATCCGAGTTTAATTTAGATCAGGTTTAGGAGCTCAGATTCAGTGCTCACTGGTAAAATCTGTAAGTGCTCTCAGGAAACTGTTTTTACAACACTGACCATATTCATCGTTACTAAGCCTGTAAATGATAACATGAACTGCATGATTAATTTGACTTTACAGTCTGATAATAAATAGCTTTTTTTTAAATATATGTGTATTTTTATTCATTTGTGTCCCCGTAGTGTAGTGGTTTACACATTCTTTTAGCAAGCAAAAGCTCCCCAGTTTGATCGCGGGAGGAGACACGAATCCCATTGGGGTGGTGTCAGGGAGGGCATCCGGCGTAAAAATCTGCTAAATCAAACATGCGGAGCTACCCGCTGTGACAACCCGTTGTGAAAAAGGCAGGAGCTAAAAGTAGCTTTCATATTTACTGTAATTAGAGTGTCCTTGTAAAAGGGAGCTTTCTCTCAGTGGTTTCACCTGTTTGAATAAAAACGACATTTAAAAACAAAACAAAAAAACCCCCCACAGGAAACACTGAATGTCACAGTCATTTTTAAAGGAGGTTTGAAAGCAAACTGCTGAGATGTGACTTAAAACATCTGGGTGGTCAGGTAATTTTATCAGAAAATTTTTCATGAAAATGCGTAAAAGCTAAACGCTCTTATTAGATGAGGTCTCTTTTTAGTCTTCTGGACTCACCTGGAAGTGGTTTGGGAGGTGGAAGTTTGGGGTTGCTGCTGGGAGTATGCACACTACAGATCTTAATGAAACCAGCCATCAGCATGATGAGGGCAATACCCATCAAGAGCACTGCCCACCAGTGAGCCTGGGATGAAAATGAAGCGCAAATCAAGCTCAATCAAATATAAAAAGAAAAAAAGAAAAAAGAAGACCCCCCACATACGAACTAATCATTCACAATCAAGATGTCGACACATACCACAATCCACTCGGCGATGTTCTCATACAGCTCAGGGTTAAAGATGGCCTTCTTTAGTCTGGCAAGTGGCCCATCTGCGTCCACCAGTCGGCACTTCATGAACACATCGCAGTAGCCCTTAAAGTCGTTGCAAGGCGAGCCAGCTGGCAACGTGGTGACCTTTTTATTGAAGAAACGAGCCAGGCGCTCTGATCCTGTGCTGCTGCATGTGCTGGGATTCGCTGTGCAGAGAGACAAATCCAATTAAAAAAGAAAAAAGGAAGAAAACAAAAAAAGACAAAACTCATCTGTATATTTAAAAAAAGAAAGAGCCTGGTTATAAAAGGTGTGAAAAAGGGTAAATGACTCACTTTTCTCCATGCAGCACACGTGGCAAAGCTCGGTCTCATCCTTGCCATCTTGGCTGGCACAGGTACACGCCTCGAGCCCGTACTTCTCACAGATGGAGCCGGAGCAGCCCTGCGGAGGAGGAGCACGAGGACAGGCGAGATCAGACACTCGCTGGTATGAGTACAGTGTTGCTATGACAACCAGTTCTTCAAGGTGTGATTTCTTCAGCCACTCACCCCGTTGAGGCAGACTTGAGTCTCTCCGTGGCAGGCGGTGAAGTTGGCCTTGGGCTCCGACGTGGGGCACTGGGCGCTGTCGCCCTTACACACGCCATGGTGAGCGCACTCCGACTCCTCTCGGCACTTGTCACCACGAGCCTTGTAAATGCATTCGCTTGTACAACAAGGACCCTGGCTGGGACTGTCGGGGGAAGAGAAAAGCGCCGAGTTGAGACTCAAAACATGAGAGCCGGAACACCCTCTTTAAGAAATATGAAAATGGTCAAACTAAAAAATAAAAATTGTCATCTACCTGCAGACTGTATGGTCCTTTAATGTGCACTTCTTGTTGTCGGGCTGGTTGGCGTCATGGCAGCACTTGTCCTTGCACTGATCGCTGTAGCCGCAATCGCACTGCTCGCCAGGCTCCACCATACCATTACCACAGATGGGCTGGCCAGACTCTGTTTTGAAAAAAAGAATAAAGTGTTGATCTTTTGCAGAGCAAGCTCAAAGTTTAAATCAGACTTTTTGTTGCTCTGTAGAAGAAAACCCCCTTCTCCTAATCAGATGTGACGATGAAAAAATGTCCCCCAGTTTTTTTCTCCATTTACACATCATTGAGATTTTTGATTGTTTTAAGGCCTTTACACTCCAGACACATAATAATCATACAAACATTTTGTGCGTTCAAAATATTCTTGGACTTGGACGAATTTGCTGCATTTATTTTTCCGGATCAATCCACTGCATTTGGCAACAAGTGTGCTCGTAGCACAAAACGTGCACCGCTACTGAATATACAATGATAAGAAAATAGTAAAATAATACTATTTTATCTCAGACACACAACTAGATGCTGCTCCGGGTCAATCGATCAGATGTGGTCCCAACTCTGCCAACAAGAACTCAAACTGCCCCACTGACAGTATGTAGGAAAACGGTCGTGAGCTTAAACTCGTGGGTCAAACCATGAAATTCTCCCTGCTGCTGTCTTCTCCTGAGAACTGGATGAACTCAGATTCTTCCTTTTCACGTTTACAAACATCAGGACCAACTCGTCATTGCATGATCATCACTTGATGTCGACTCCATTTTTTCCCCATAGTGTGTTTTTTGAGGAGACATTTTTTTTGCGAAATTGCAACGAAATACAAGCTTGTTTCTTAAAAATTCTGAATTTCATGGGGTCTTTTTTTTTTTTGCAATGTGCTTTTTGTGTAAAGGCCTGAACCATTAGAAAAATGCACAAAAATTTCCTTCACTGTGTACACAAATCATGCTGACGGTAGTGGACAGTCATCCCCCAAAGGCTCATTCTGAGCACGCACGCACACCAAACCCTTGAATGCTGTTCTGTAGGGAATGAGTTGATGGGAAAAAAAAATAGAAAAAATGGACCCTTCAAAGAGCCAAATGCATAAACCCAAAAACCTTCAGTTTGTGGGTGGATGTATTAAGGCAGTGTCTGAAAAGCTAAAGCACTTTTCAGTTATATCAGTGCAGCCAAGATGCACGTCACTTTAAACAGTTTGAGAAAAACAGGAAGATTTTTTAGACACACCAATCACATGGTGAATTAATCAAGTGACTTCTGAAGCATCGGTTTGGTGTTCTACCGACTCAAAAGTGTGAAACTGGCAAGAAAAAAAAGAAAAAGAAAAAAAGATGACAAGGTATACTTCCACAGTCTGCCAAATACTGTACAAAAATACCATGGACTAATGCCAAGCTGGCTTTTCAAAGCAGATACTAGCCAATAACTTCTCAGGATGCCTGAATTATTTCACTAATTAAGACTTTGGGGTAAAAATATTCCACACCATCAGAGAACCCTAACCCTGATCACAAATTAAGATCGAGGCCCTAGATCCAACAGAAACAGTAAAACGTACCGACGAAGCAGTTGTTCCTCTTTTTTTCGAGCACCTGGCTGATGTTGCGAATGCTGCAGAGGGAGAACTTGTTGTTGTTGAGCTTGTCTCCAGATGTAGCCCTTGCATACATGATATAATTGCCCTTCTCCTTCTTGTCTTGGCTTTTGGATTCCCCTGGTGTGCACTCAGATCCAGAGTCATGCTGGCAGTGAGGAAGAAAAAGAAAATCAAAGATTAAAAGCAAGAAAAAGGGACAAAGTGAACAGGCATCATAAATTCCTTCTCACCGTGCATAAATGCGGCACTCACCGGGGAGCCAAAGTTGTGTCCTACTTCATGTGCAAAAGTGATATGGGAGACTTTCGGAGGTACGTGGGAGGCATAGTTCTGTACAGTGATTATACCAGTGTTGAGAGACTTCTTTTTTCCATCTGAGTACAGCTTGCTTTTTTCACAGATGCCTCCAGAGCTCCCTGAGAAGGAAAGGCACAATTTGCAACAAACAAAATACAGAAAGATTTAGCTCAATGAAGAGAGTGAATGTGATTAATTTAACACCAGCTATTCAAATAAGTGACAGGAGGCCTTATTTAAAAACATACTTCATCATCATGTTTACAGTACGTGCTGAAGACAAATTTTGTTTGTCATTACTGAGAGAAGATGCCCATTTTACTGCATCAAATTTGCAATTTAACTGCAGTGCTTTCAATTAAAAACTCAAATTAACTCCAGCGTAGAGTAAAAACAGACTGCAACAAATATCTGGCGACAGTTTTAAAGAAAAATATGTTCCTGCTTGATGCGCTTCAGTCTACACTTGCGAGGACAAATTCCTGCTAAAGAATGTGAAAAAATGATGTTTTTGTACCTTTCTGTAAAAACAGGACACAGTCTGCTTGCTTATCACAAGAAATAAGGTTTTCGTACCTGAGGGTGCTCCCACCCAGGCCAAACCCAGCACGCCATCATCAAAATCTCTGTCAGTGAAAACATAAGCCAAGCAGTAGTCGTCGTGGTTCTGCTCCGAGTTCAGCTCCAAAAACTTCTCCACACCAATGTTGGCAAAGCGGAATGGGTTGGACTTGTCCCTCTCATCACTGGTGGTGTTTATCTGTGAAGACAGGAGACAACTGGTTCACAGGAAAGACAGTGAACAGACCTAAAACGCAAAAGCGGCCGATCTGCAAAAGACTCACCCGGATCCTTTTCACCATGAAACTGATGTTACGAATGCCCATGAAGTCTGTGCCTTGATAAATGGCATCAATGGCCTTGACATGACTGGAGATCTGAAGGAAGTACGAGGTATTCACACTTTTAATAGCTGACATTTCACTCAAGTACGCCGTATGTGATGGTACAAGTACTAACAAGAGATGCTTGTATGTAGCTCTATTGCTAACAACAACAGTTAACAGAAACAGTAAGCTAATATAATACATCATTCAGCTGGCTATATGTGGTTTTAAAAAAAAGAAAAAATTGAGTGGTTATGCCAGGCGTGGCACTGACCTAGAACATTACCCATGCGGTGCCTGTCGAACGGCACTGTAAGACAACATTGACATCAAACTGACGTCACGTCCCCGTCACTAGCAGCCATTTCTGCATCTCTTTATTTTTGTAACCTGACACATTGTTCCACTGCCACCAGGTTGAAGAGACAAGTTTATGATTGTGTAGGTTTTTATCACCGTTTCAATGAAATATCGATACAGAGGCTCTGAGAGTCACAGAATGCTCAGAGGGAAATGGTACGAGAGTACACTTTCTGAAAATAAACAGACGCTAAATAATTAAATCAATAGATAGACAGACAATTTCTATGCTTCCACTTTTGACTTCTTCTATATCAGCACTGATGTGGAGGTATTGTCTGACACATGCGACACCTACCGTTCAGGAGAATACCGCAAGCATAAAAGGATGATGTAATCGGGGCTATACTGGGGGCTTTAAGGTGGTGGAAAAACTGAAGTGGCAACGTATACACTATAAAGTGAGTAAACCGAATAATAAGCTACTGCTGGCAGCAATATCTTCCTATTGCTGCTAGCCTCCTGTATACTAAGTTAGCTTAGCATACAGATTAGGAAAAATGGAAAACAGCCTCCCTCTCATTAATTAAGCGCAGTAATTAATGGGTAGTGCTTGAGTGGTGCTAATATCTTAGTATAACTCTTCCCAGAAAATGATAACAGATTTGCCAAAATATGACAATTCCTACACCGTAACGCAACTCCATAGAAATTGTACTTTGTGGACATTTTCTCTTATCTATGTATTCCTAGGCTTTAGAAAGTATTAAGAGTAGCATATACCAAGTCACTTCCTGTGTGTTACCTGCGCTATGACAGCTTCTCTACTCTTGTAATACTTGAAGAAGAGGTGGTCGGTCTGAATAAAAAGCTGACATGTGTTTTTCTCAGCCTGGGCCATCCTCTTCTTCCTCAGCAGCTGGGTGTCCAGCTCAGTGTGGACTTCCTGGTGTGAGTGGGACAGCACAGCAGCAGAGGCAGAACAGGAAATACACAGTTAAATAAAACATATTTAAAGGATTTTTCTGCCAAACAGTAAAAGAGTAAATAAATAATGTCCAGTATTTTTAGGCTGTGGTTTTTCAGCTGCAGTATGTTCATGAAGCTCTTTTCTGCAGAGGAATATGTACTTTCTATGTCACATACAGAGTGGGGGGAAAAGGCTGACCACTGCTATTGATGGACACGTACCTCATGTGTAGTTTTAAGGCGTTCAGTATTTTTTGGTCACAGAGTTTTGCAGTGACATGTCACACCAAGTGAGACAGAAGTAACATATAAATCAAACTAATGCTTTTTGGTAATGTGGTTTAAATTGAACACAGACATATTTCATTACTGCCTACTATCTCTGATTGGATTAGAGTTAAAAGGCACAGCTTGAGATAAGGCGTTACATTTTATTGTCAGGTACCAAACTGAACATTATGTCATCATGCTTCAGTCTATGACTTGAATGTGATAATAACACACGTGAGGCTTAGATGCTGCTTTTCTTATTTCTGAATCTAAAAGGATGTCTAAATCTGAATTAGTTTGTGACACATTCTTGCAAATGCGATACTAAACTTGATCTGTGAAGATATGATGAAATGTCTAACCGTGCCCATCTTGCAGTGATAAAGAATCCTTCCCCAAAATTTCCTGGATTGAGATCTGAACTGACTCCAAGAATGAGTCATTTTTACAATTTAGGCCAAGTCTGAGCTCTGGAAAATTTTTCATGGAGTTAAATCTTTAACTTTTTGAGTAATCCTGCTAACACTCCTCTACAACGGTAACAAATGAACAGGTAAACTTTTATACGGATGATCGTCTGGTCAAACTAAACTGTGTCATAATACAATTTATGGAAATCTGTGAAGTAACAATTATATGCAAAACTCCAGTTGAGAAATTATATATTACATATTAATAATAAAGTGACAAATCTTAACTTTGACTATACTGGTTTAACACTTGCATGGTTATAACTTAAAACATAGAACCAGGCACAGAGACTTTAAAAAGACATCACTAGGTATCTTTGACCCTGACTAAGTAGTACTATAAAATATCCTCAAAGCTCTTCACTAAACCCTGTCAGGGTTTATTGTGGTGTGTGGTGAAGTTAACCTTAGGAGGCTGCTCTACGGCAGAGGCTTGGTATTTCTTCATCCTTTCAAACACAGAGCTATCGGCACAGCCTCCCTCTGGGCCATACTTGTGCGGGTAGTCTGTATGAGAGAGGCAGACACAACACTGTTAGGATTATGGGAGACAATGTTAGCTACTTAACCCCGTGAGTCACTCTATTTCAGGCGCTATTCATGATCAGCTAATGGAAGTACTTACACGTCACTTGAGCCTAGCTTTGCTGTGTGAGTTACTTTCCTGTCGCTCTCATTAGTGATTCCTCTCACAATTATGTTTAATTTGCCCCTCAGCCACACGCTATGTGTACACAGATGATGTGAAATTATGATTTGCAAGTGTAGTGAAGTGTACTTGGTGCTCACTATTAGTATCAACATTGCAAAGCCTGCTGAAATGAGCCAGTACCCAAGAGCAAGATTGTGTTACTCAGCTAATGAACACCCCAGGTGTCTGTGCTCCCCAGGGGGGGGGGCCTATCACACCAGTCTGCCTCCATCGGCTCGGCAGCACTAACCTCGTACTTTCCAGTCACACATTTACACGCGCATATATCTAAATACACACTCGATGATCATGGGATAATAGCCTGTCAAAGTATTTGCGTGGCTAAAGGTGCCGGGACTCACGTATGTCATCTTCATGGTAGATGACAGAGTGGAAGGGCACGTCCTTGTCCTCAAGGTATCTCTCCGCAGGCTCCACGTAGTAAGTGCCATGGTAGCTCTGAATAAAACCCTCAAATTTACCATCCACAATGGAGCCATGAGTCAATGTGCCTTTCTCGCCTGGGAGTCCAAATTGTACAATTATAAGCATCAGAAGATTGACACAGAAGCGGGTGCATTTGCATTTGAGAAAAACAAAGCCAACAGTTATTTGAAAAATCCCCTAGAGCAGCAGTACTGTAGTGACACATTTAAGCAACTGTGAAAAATTTATAGTCTTACCAAAGATTTCTCCAGTGTAGATGTGAGAGGTATCATATGGAACCTCTTCACCTGAAACATCTACCTTCAAATCTGGGGAAAACAAGGTGGTATCTCTCTTCATTCGTAAATTAAAATGCCTGAAATCAAAGAGATAAAAAAGAAGGCCTTTAGACTCAGGAGAGGAGCTGTAGTTGGCCGTAAGTAGTGGAAGTAAGCAATATTTACCCAGCCTTCTCTAAAAATGAACCTGCAAATTAAAATGGGGGGTGGGGTCGAAGTAAGAGCATTCGCAGGGAAAAACAAAAAAAACCCCCATATACGCCGTTTTCTGCTGCAGATGGAAAATTGCAGCATTTAAATTTGTAAGAGACCAAACAGAAAATTTGAAATTAGGGCATTTTGCAACAATGCTGTTTTTTTGTAGTTCAAACATATGGGGAGGGAAAAAAAACATGTTACAGTAAACCTCGGGTTTCATGGAACACCTACACAGTGCTCTTATTGTACGCTCGCATTGTGTGAAAGTTGCTGTTCTCTAGGTCCGTGCACAGACAAAACACAAAGCCTTTGTAAAATTTAGATCTGAAGCTTAATATAATAGCAAACAATACATCCCTGCAACGTGCACAATGCCTAGTGAATCACCGTTTCTGTGTAGGAATCTCAGGGGAAAACTCTGCGGTACATTAACATGTTTATTGGCTGTTTCAGATACATACAGAACTCTGCAAAGGTTTTAGGCTCTCTAGATGTTATCCATTGCTCAATCCTATTAAGGAGGCATGCGACAGGTCCAAAATCTTTATTCTGTAGGATGGCAATGAGCCCAAAAAACCCAACAACAGTCAAAGTCCGTTCTTTGGCGACAAGAACAAGGAGTCTTGCAACAGATGGTAAAGCTCCCACACTGTGATCGCAACATCAACATGCACTCAGTCTGGGATTCCATGAGAAAATAACATAGAGAGCCATAATTTACAGAAAAAATGGGCAATTCTCAAAGATGTGTGAAGGAAACTACTGCCCCAGCACTTTGAACCACAAACCTAAGAATTGGTGGTGTTTTGGAGGCAAACCTTATACTGCATATGAATCTAAAAGCATCCTCACTTTACTTTTAGTGGCTGTTTAGTGTAAAGCACAAGTCATTTTGTTCAAATCTCAAAAAGGAAAGGCAGGTGGTGTGCTGCAAATTAAACAGAAGAATCAGGAGCTCTCTCTCTAGCTTTGTCGTAAATTCAAAAGGAAAAGAAGCTGATGCGTTGTTTTTGTTTTGTTTTTTTAAAGGAAGAGACATCTTCCTTCCGAGTTTGCCCTGCTATTATGATACGCTTCCCTATTAAGCTGCATCTGAGTTTAGAAACAGCAGGCCCTAATACAGGAAGGGCAACAAACAGCCTTTGCCAAGATCCCAGCCAGATGGTCGTGACTTTGTCATGGATGCTTTTTCATAACACCACCTCCTCAAAATATTAGATAAAGAACTATGACAAGGACAGTTAGTATCAATCCATATACTATATTTGGAGGGGTTTCCACTCAGGTAGCATGAAACACCCAATACATCACAGAGCTAACGAACACTGACAAATGCATGCACGGTTTCGCTTTAACTGCAGGGAATAAGAACACCAGGACAACAGCAATTATTTTGAGCTCAGGTTTGTGTCTTTAAATAGCTCAATTCTATCCCACCAACACAGTTAGTTTAAACAATTAAACAAACATTAGAGTAGTTGCTGGTTAATTCAACCAATCAAGGAATACTTGAGGCTCCGGGGGAGAGCAGAAAACCTACACAGAAAATAAGTCTGATCATTAAAATCCATCCTGAACACTGACCTAACATGATCCACCTGTGTATTTTTTTTTTTTGATTTTGTAAAACAACTTTTAATAAAATTGCAAATCCCCCAACACAGAAGACCTTGAACTTTAATCATAAACAGCACAAGTACACGGGATGGTGTTTGCAAATGAATAAACAGACAAATGAATAAAGATACATGAAGAGAAAGGGAAAAAAAGAAAAAGAGATGCAGACAGACTTTACCTTTGAATATTATCTAGAAAAAAAAGTGCACGAACCTTCCATGGGCATGAAAATCTAAATGCAGGTACTTGTCTTCATGAAAGAGTGCCCTCTTGGCCCTCTGATGCTTGCTGTGCACAAGCTCTGTGTCATAGGACAGGCCTTCATAGTGGTGGATGTACTTGTTCAGGGGATTTCTATAGTGTCCTGTGTGAAAAGAACAAAGGAACATCTTTTAAAGAAAGGTATGTGTACATGTTTAAAAAAAAAATAATTATATATATATATAAACACACACACACACACATATATATATATATAAACACACACACACACATATATATATATATATAAACACACACACACACACATATATACACACACACACACACATATATATATACACACACACACACACATATATATATACACACACACACACATATATATATACACACACACACACACACATATACACACACACACACACACACACACAAACACACACACAGCGGCAATCCAAAAAAATAAAAAACATGTTCCGTACTCATTAGAAACTGGGATGCGATTCTAGTTGGTAACACTAACTATTCCTAACAGAAAGACTCAAAAGAATATGTA
>VUQG01003941.1:0-12385 GCA_015106755.1 Etia nguti
AACTAAAAAAAATAAAAAAAAAAAAAAAAAAAAACTAATAAAAAAGTCAATTAAAAAAATAAAATAAAAATAAAAGCTACTAAATGGATAGTGCATAACTGAAATTAAGTGTGATAATTACTGTTGCGAGAGATATCAAGAGCCAAGAGTGAGCTATAAAAAAAAAATAAATAATACATTCACAACACACAAATATTCCGATACATTTAGTAATATTTAGTTACAGCCTTACAGATTTCTCTCTTTCTACACATTACACACTCACGTGTGTGTGTGTGTGTGTGAGTGTGTAATGTGGTTGTAAATAAAGTGTGTTCACTATTATAGGTGTGAACACATTTCACACCTATAATAGACACAAGTTAACTTTTAAGTGTCCAATGAAATCTACTTTTTTAAATATTTATTTAGGATTTATTTATAGAAGAAGTTACTTTCGCCTGCTCTCTTGTCACAAGGGACGTGGGAGCATCACATGTCTCGATTTGGCAAAACATGATGTCCTTCCTGACGCTATCCCCGAAGGGACTCGTGTCTCCAGCTGGAATTAAAACGTGGGCCCATATAACAGCCACAAAATAAATGGTAGGCTTACCTCATATAAGCAATTCATTCGCTAAAGGATTTTTTAAGATCTGCCGATTGCCGATGAATCTAGTATAATTGTTGAGAATCTAAAACATGCATCATACCTGCATACTGTCACAGCTGATTGTCATGTCATTGGGAACAAGTTTCTTCGGAGGCTGAGAGGCAATATTAGCCCAAGACGTCACCACCGGTTGAACTGCGCACACACACCACATAAAGATAATCAGCCTGTGAAATATTATTAAAACTGCCTCAAATTTGCTGAAAGACAGACCAGAGAACATTTGAGCCTACCTGCTTGGATAACTGGGCTTTCTGGCTTGGCATCAGTGGCACATTGCCGGGGACAAGGTAGGGTTGGGGATCCTCTGCTGCCAGACTATGCAACAAAAAATTACAGCAGCACCAACATCATGAGTACAGCTTTCTGTAACGCGCAAGAGCTGTCACATATCTTAAAATTTGATACTCCTATGAGCTGACCATCCAAGAAGATGCCAATTTTGGAGTTTGGGAGCTTGTGAATGGAGGACTTTGACCCCAGCACTCTTTCTGAGCAACAGGAGGAGCTGCTTTGGCCACTGAAACACCAGCCAATTCTGGAAAATCAACCATCTTCACTTCAAATGGGACAGAATTTGTCTGTGCTGGTTTTGGCTTCCCTGCAGAGGTTGGGGCAGATCTTGTACCTTTAAAACCTGTGAATGAATTATGACACATTAAAGCAGAAGTATTTACATAAGGCAGTGGGTTTCAAACATTTTGTGCCCAAGATACTACAATTCTGGTCATAACTGGCCAAAACTGAACGTCGTAACAGGAATCCAAAAAACAAACAAACAAAATCTATAAGACAATAATATGCTAAAGAATCTCATCAAGAATGACTGCAATTCTCACTGTATTCGACACCTTTGCTCTACGTCATCTCAAATGAATGTTGTCAGTTCATTCTTTAATTGCATTTCAGACCAAGGTGCTTTTTACAGTTTATCTGCAGCATCTAGATCTTGCAAGATACCGTTACACACTTTCACACAAACCATTAAATGGTCTTGCAGCTTCAGATGCAGAGCGCCTTTAAAGTAGGCCAAGCTTCTTTCAGAATCTCTCTGTGCCCCTTTAGCTTTCTTGGCACCATAATAACATTGCCAAACTTCTCCCAGAAGTTTATGCACTTAGGCTAAAGGCCACAGACATTCCAAATCCACGTGAAGCTGTAAGACAAGCAGCTTTCACAATAATATCTAGTGGGTCATCGGCATTGGTGGTTACTTGGAGTTTGAGTAACATGAGAAAGCAACAAGGTTGGTGCACAAATATACCCAAGGAACTAAAGAAAGGACCAAGCCTTCAGTGTGTGGGCAACCCACAAGTTAGCCGATCATTCGATCCTCTTTGTCCTGCTGTACATGGCAGTAATGCTTGCATGCTTGATACCAAATCCCATGGGATATTTGGGAATCCCTGACCACAAAATTATTTATAGAACATCGAAAAAATATTTTGTTCGGTTACGTTTGCAATACAACAACTAGCATCAGAACCAATAAATTCACAAAATAAGTTAATACCATCATTTACCTTTTTTCTGCATGTCCACTGAGGTCCTGCCCACGATTTTGCATTGAGAGTCCTTTTTGTTTTGAGGCGTCTGGGAAGATGAATTAGAAAATAACACTTTACTTAATGAATAAAGTTTGTTTATATGTAGGTTTCTGTAATTAAAAAAAAACAAAACAACCTTTGCTTGGGGATCCTGTTTGGTCCTATGGAATTCATCACTGGCCTCTCTAACAGGGCGGCTGCTGCTGTAGCCATGACTCCTCGGTGCATCTCCTCCTCTTCCTGCTGGTTTTGGGCTCAGACCTGACTGGCTTCTTAACAAATTGTTACAAAATGAGCACCTGATGATTTAGGTCAAAAGCCAAATTATTAAACAACCCTGAAAATTATATCTTGAAATCCTACCCTCTTGAAATTTGATCGGAGGTATAAGGGTTTGGTAGAATCATAGGTTGCGCTGATGCTGATGTGTGGGGCTCTGCAGGCAGTTTCCTCGACCCCCTCTGGTGTTTGTGGTCAAAGTCCTAGAAAGCAAAGCAGATGACACTTTGTTCTTCTGCCACCAAACAGCGTGCTGGTGTTTGACCTTTGACAATCACGCCATTAACTCGAAATTCAAGTAGAAATTGCATGAAGAAATTTAGCTTAAGACTAGCCACTATATCAGTGGCTTTTAGGACTCACAATGCACCCAAAACGAAACGCATCCATCTCCACTTGATTACAGAACATCAAGCTCACGTTGCACAATAGTAACCGCCGGGTTGAAAATGTCTTACAGTATAACGGAAGTTTGTTAGTTTGGTCAAACCACACGTTGTCTTAGCAGTATCTTACTCGTGTAACTAACAGCTAAAGTTTGCAAAGAGTTAGCTCACGCTCAGCTGCAAGCACTAACATTCGTTAGCTTCCCAGCTAACTAGCTAGCTAAAGAAAAAGAACAAATGTAGCGCTCATTTTCATAAAATACCTTGTCCATCTTTCTAGATGAAGTCACATCTTCGCATCTTCATATAAGTTTATACAAGTCGCCAAGCTCATTCTTATGAGTGTACAGACAATAATCTACCCCAAAAGTGTGTACATGGCTAACCATGCTAAGCAACCTGTTTGACAGCATGTAGCCGGAGCAGCTAGCTGAGTGAAACAGCTGGTGTTTACATGTGCAGTCAGGAGATCCACAGCGACACCCTCTGATATAACAACGTAAACAGTTTAACGAGTATTTCTGTTAATTAAAAAAAGCAAACAAACTTAAACTAAACGAAGTCCATAAATATTTTATTGAGATCCCGAAGGCTAGCAAGAAGCATCAACATATCTATAACTCTATACTCTGTGTGTGTATATATATATCTATATATAAAACTTTTAACATGATGTAAACGTGCCAGGAGAACCCCAGATTAACGTTGTTGCTTGTCCCTACTTAATTTTAGTAATTAAGTTGCTTAAAATTGCACTACATACACACCATTAGCTCCGTAGTGTAGTAGTTTGCGCATTTGCTTGGAACCATAACAAATTATTAATTATATTTTCTTATAGTTTGTTTAGACTCCTTCCTGGAGACTCCAAAATCAATTGCTGTGTATTTATTATTACACGAAAGGGACTTGCCTTTTTAAATGTTTCTACTTTGTTAAATTAACAAAAATAAAAAGCTTTACCCTGAGTACCAACAATCAATCAGTGTCTGGTTTATTTATACCGCACATTTCATTATAGGCCTGCTTTAACACAATGCGCTTTATACAGAAGATAAAAACACAAAAACCTATGCAAGTTTATAATGAAAACACAATGAAGTAAATTGCAAATCCACACACACAGTTATTAACTGTAAGCCTGTGAGAAAAAAAAGTTAAGATCACAGATTAGATTGATTTAGTTCAGCAGGCAGCTTAATCCAGAGAACACGACCATAAGTGAAAGCACCCTCAGCACACTTAGATCTAACTCAGGAGACATTTAAAAGATCTCCACCAGGTCTGACTGACTAATAGACATTGAGAAAGTCAGAGGTGTACTGTACAAACCATTGACAGCTTTATGAACTAATAAAGAGGTAATTCTGTATTCAGCTGGGAGCCAGTGAAGTCACTTTAGTACTGGGGTAATATGGTCCAGTTTTCATGTCAGGACTCGCTGCTGCACTCTGGACAAGCTCAAGTCATCCTACTGGTAATTTGGATAATCCTGCAAACAGAGCAGTAATCCAGCCTGCTCAATATGAATACATGGACCAATTTCTCAGTTAGTTTGTGATTAGGATTTTCTAACTTTTCTGATTTTTTATATATATCTGTGGTAGAAAGCAGTTCTGGTGACCTTATTGATGTGATTATTAAAACTGAAATCACTGTCCAAAATGCTGACTTCAGTTCCAGACTGAAACACAGTGAGTCTGAAGGGGATGATAAATATGAAAAAATATTCTCTTTCTGACTTTTTGGACCAGCAACAAGGATTTCCATGTTGAGTTTTAAAACATTTCTAGACATCCAATGTCATTGGTGCATCAGTTGGTGAACAGAAGTTAGATCATCGGAAAATGATAAGTGCAGCTCTGTATCATCTGTGTAAGTATGATAGGATATATTGCGATTCTTTATGATATTACCAAGGAGGAGCATGTAAAGGTTAAAGAGTAATGGACCAATGACAGACCCCTGAGGAACCCCTGATTTAATTTCTGTTACACTTTAGGGGCCAGATTTATTAATGTGTTGCAGCGGTGCAAACTGTGTTTTAGAGTAAAAAAATATATATTTTTTTTTGTTTAGTACCTTTTAGTACGGTCATTTCCTTTTTCAAGGTGCAAAATATAGGGAGGAGAATATTTAAATCAGTGGTACAAACTGAATTTAATCATGTTTTCAACACACAATTTACTGCTGACTGTGTTAATATTTAACGGTGAAAAAACTTGATACCCTCATAACTGACTGTGCCTATGAAATAATTGCAACTTAGAAACGAGAGCAACGTTTGTAAATCAGCCATAAAACTAGCCACACCTGTTTGGGGCTTGTGCTTACATGTTATTGTGCCCCATGATGAGAACCAGTTGAGAACCTGACTTGTTAAACCAACTGAATCATGAAGTCTTTGACTCAAAAGTCACACAAAATATTCAAATTTAAGTTCATATTGTTTCTTTCATATCGTACATGGAGTATAAGGATTTTCATGGAGGGTGCTTACACTTTCCTTTGTTTTCACTGGACTTTACCTTTATTTTAGTTTTCTTGATATGAAAGCATCGAGCTGTGTTTACAATACCCAGAGAAAATGAAGTTTAAAAAACAGATTAAAAAACAAAACTCATGAAAAATTTCCCTTTTTTCGTTTACCTGGATTCATTGTGACCTTCTGTTGCTTTGCTTGTTGAAGTTAATTCTCTGTCAACAGCTTACCTTCTGCCATTTGATACCCAGTCAATTTCCGTGAAACGATACCACAAAATTTTAACTTCATGGAATCATTTTAGTTTTCTTATTTTCACAGTGTATTCCAAATCATAATCTATATTGTATTATATTAAAAAATATCTAAAACCTATCTAATCTTTAAAAAAGTATTTCAGATACATGTTGTGAAATAAAATGTGTGCAGCAAAAGCATTAAGTAGACCCAAATACTGAAGTACAAAGATGTTGATCAAAGCTGTACTTGATTTAATGTACAGTATTTAATGTGCAGTTCACACTGAACCTTTTGTATAATTTTTCTAATTCATTCTAGGTAAGGTAATTGTTCATTGCCATGGACCGATGTTTCATTCTCTGTGGTAAAAAATAAAACATCAAAAAATTTTATGTGAGTTAATGGTAAAGTATCGTTTGCAAAATAGAAAATCTTAGTGATTAATAAAATACGACATTACAAAAATATCTGTGTACTATGAGCACTAATATTACATGGAATTCCCTCTAACCCACCCAGTCTACAATACACACAAACAACATTAGGTTCATTAATTCATTTCTCACCCCACAATCCCTCTGTTTTTTGCATTTGTATCATCTTCTCATATTATTTTTTTTCAATTTTTTTGATCTTTGGCCAACAGTACAGAAAAGTAAACATCCTATTACTGTGAACTTAGTGCTTGCTTTCCCAGAAGATGTAAACATCATTGCATTAATGTAGGTAATGAAACACAAGTTGTTGGTTTTTCAAAGTCTTTAAGCTGCTCATTCCTCTTTTAGTCTCCTGGCTATGCCCAGGAGAGCTAAGGGCAAGACGAAGGAAGCCGATGTGATAAGAAAGCAGGTCTGTGCTCCGGCAATCCAGTACACTGCAAACAAATCAGTTAAAAAAAACAAATATGAATATGTAACAAATAATTCAAATAGCACCATCTCGAGAAAAAAGCAGCACTATGGCATGATCCTTTAGTTTCAGTTTCCTCACCTGAGGATGACACAACTGGGCCCAGCGCTCTGGCCAGGGCACCCAAACTGCGCAGAATCCCCATCACAGTGCCCTTCTGACTGGCTGAGCCTAGAGGAATATTCACAGTGGGTAATCAGCAACAGTGTGAACATTATAGCATGATCAAAATATTATTCAATAGATTTGATAAAAGGCTCACCGTGGTCAGAAACTAGAGTCGACAAGCAGGGAACAACTATGGCAGCAGCTGTAAGAATGGGATAATAAATGCATAATGTGGAACCATTTTATAATTTAGGGACATTTTTAAGTAAAATGCTATATTGCACAATGTCATATAATACAGTAACTATGTGATATTTTGCTTCTTAGAAAAGTTATAGAAGACTTGATAAGAATAACACAAAGTAATTTAAACTAAAGTGATATCATCCACTCCTGTTAGGGAGCATAAACCAGACTGAAAAAAAAAAGGATCCCTACATATTTGTTTAATATGCACACTGAACGACATATCCTGATCAAAAAAAACTCCAGGATTTCTAGACTTTGCATCAGATTAAGTATCTGGTTAGACACCATGTTTCTAAAATTTTGGGGGTCAAATATAATAACATTAGTTTTATCTGAATTTTGAAAACGAATGAAGAACATTTCCAGACATCCAGGCCTTTGTGTCTGTAAGACACACCTGTGGTTTAGTTATATAATTTGTGTCAACTGGCTTCAAAGATAAATATAGTAGCATATAATCTGTATAGGAATGAAAATGTATGTAGGATTTTCTAATGATATTGTCTAAGGGAAGAATGTAAAATGTAAATAGAACTGGTCCCAGTACAGAACTGTGTGGAACTCCACATGAGTAACATGAGTACAATTAATTCTGAAATTTGACTGAAACTCTTCAGATAAACTATTCATCTGCTAATGACTGCTTAACTATTTTATAGTTGTTCTTTTAAGAATTTTTGAAATAAGAGGAAGGATGGAGATTGGTCTATAATTACTTAAGACAGCTGAATCAGGTAAAGGCTTTTTAAGTAATAGTTTAATTACCCAGGAAAGTATTCCTGGGAGTGTTCTTGTATTTTAACAGCTTTACGTCCTGATATGTATTTTGGCAGTTATCACATAGTTTTGAGATTTATTTACACATTCCCGGCTGCTGTCGAGATAAGACAGAAGAAACTGGGTTACTGTATATTTTGACTCACCAAAGGAGTACAGTGACAACCCAATGTACAGCAATGTTACATTCCACGATAGCCCAATGATTACAAAGGCTGGGATCAATGCTATGATTGCCTAAAAACAAGAAACATGGTTCAGTAAGGTAGACATGCAGTGATTTATCCTGTCCCATTAACACTAACAACAGTATTAGATCAGTATTTGTCATGCGAGCAATTGGTGACTTTACCATACGAACAGCCCTGATGTGCTGCCCAGGTTTTATCCTGCGAGCATAACCACCCTGGATTAAA
The DNA here is from genome assembly GCA_015106755.1 of Etia nguti. Taxonomy (NCBI): domain Eukaryota; kingdom Metazoa; phylum Chordata; class Actinopteri; order Cichliformes; family Cichlidae; genus Etia; species Etia nguti. Next base: position 8,046 of record VUQG01003941.1, read on the forward strand.
GCCATGATGACACCAATAAAGAAGAACATCTTTCCCTGCTCCATGCTGTTAGAGAAAAAAGGATAAGGTTGCAGTTTGAATTTCCCTTTTAAGTCTGACAGAGTACATGGCCTTATCTTTGAGTTCATTACCTTGTAAACTGGAAACGCTGGTGAGTAAGAAAACTTAAGGTGAACTCCAGACCAGAGAACAGGAAGAGGTAGCAGAAATAAACCAGCCCCAACACTCGAAGGCTCTGCATTTCTGTAAAACACAGCCCAATGTCGCATCGGTGTGTCCAAGGTTTATTCACTCTTTATAGACGGGACAATCACAGATGAATGCAGTGTATACACTACTCACTGTTTCTTGAAAGCGGATCTTTTTTCTTACTAACAGCTGCAAAATAGAACAAGGATAATGGGTGCAGCAGGTCCCTGCTGTCCCCACAGCCTGAAGACAAAGCCTAGAATGGAACAAGAAAAATGATTTGCATCTCTCTCTCAATGAATAATGATTTGAAAAAGAAAAACGAAAAAACAATGCAGTTTCTTCAGAAGCAATAAGATTAATGTGAACTTCTAATTTTATTTTATTTTATTTTTTTCTGGGTGGGTAGGTGAAAACTGAGAAAACTCAGACATGTTTAATCTGAATAGTGATCACTGTCTCTTTGAAACATTCCTCTCGTCTGGTGGTTTCAGGGGTGTTGCTCAATCTGGAGAGACATGCACATAAATTTAATAAAGTGGTGTACACAGTGGATCAGCGGCCAAAGACCTGTCCAGACATGCGTTAAGTGGAATAACAAAAATTGCTTTAAGTTAAAGTATGCTTCATAAGGTTTTTCCAAAAAACTTTCATTTAATTTCTGCTAAAGAAAGAATAAAGAGGATGGAAATATTGTAAACACTAGAAAGCAGTCATGTGTTTAGAAAGGTACAACAAAGACACATAAACCGCTCAAATGTAATTTAAATATGACATGTGTGTTGGGGTGGGCACAACGGTGCCGCGGTGTTGCCTCACAACAAGAATGTCGACTCCAGCTCCTGGCTGAGGCCTTTCTGTGTGGAGTTTGCGTGGATTCTCTCCGGGTACTCCGGCTTCCTCCCACAGTCCAAGGACATGCAGTTAAGTGGGGTTCTAAATTGCCCATAGGTGGGTGAACTTAGTTGTCTGTCTCTATGTGTTAGCCCTGCATCAGATTTGCAACCTGTCCAGGGTGTACCCCACCTCTCTCTCTCCCTATGGTACCTGGAATAGGCTCTAGCCCCCCCACAACCCTGATAAGGATAAGCGGAAGAAAATGGATGGATGGGTCTTTTTTCAGAAACGGATGATCTACTTGGATTTTCCCACACAACCATCTTTAGGGTTTTCAAATTATGGTCCAAGAAAGTGAAATTATTCAGTGAGTGACAGTTCTCTGGATGAAAATCCAAAAGCCAGAGAAGAACGGCCAGACTTCTACAAGCTTTTACGAGCACAACACTAGCTGACATACCGCTCCTTACAACCAAGGTACATAGAAGAGCATCTGAATTGGTTTTAAACAACATTAAGGAATGGATTCATCCTGCAATGTATAATGATTCAGGCTGGTAGTGTTGGTGTAATGTGTGGGGGATATTTCTTTTGTACACAGTGAAAATTGTTGCTGACCATCCCAGTTTTACCACAGTGTGCACATGTTCTGATGACTGATTCCAGCAGGATAATGTGCCATGTCACAGAAAATTAGTTCACTGCAATCAAATGGATTCCAAAGTCAGCAGATCTCAATCTAACAGAGCACCTTTGTGAAGTGGTGGAATGGGAGATTCCCACCGTGTATGTGCAGCTGACAAAATCTGCAGCAACTGTGTGGTGCTCTCCTGTCAATATGGACCGAAACTACTGAGAAGTTTTTTCAGCACCTTGTTGAATTCATGTCTTGAAGAATTAAGGTAGTTCAAAAGGAGGCCAAAGGATGGTCCAGCAACCTGTTACTTTAGCTCATCATGAAAAATTGAAGACATTGGGAAACACTGATACTGGTACTGATATTGGCCCTTATTGAAGTACTTTGTATTTAAAGGTGTGTGATACTTCCTCTTCATGGGAAAAAAGTACTTTTTTACTAAACTAAATATATTTTCCAATCATAACAAATAATAACTTTTTAGACAAACATATTATAAACACAATACAAGTATATAGTTACATTGTTTTTTTCTACTGTTAGATCAGTATGTTGTCAAATACAGTGGATGTCCTTACATGGTCATTTCAGACAAACAGTTCTGGCCATTACTAAAGCAGTCCCACCCACCAGCTGTTGGGTAATAGGGAAGGAGAACAGAGCTAAAGACTTCTTGTTCGAGAAAGCCCAGTGTAAGATAAATGAGCACTGTTTTGAACTGTGAATCGTGGAAATCTAAAGAACTGTAGCATAATAGGTCAACTTTAAGTTAAAAAGTTTAATACTTGTTCTACCACAGCGTGTTTTGGGAATGCATACTGCACAACTGATGTCTGGAAAATTTATGTCTACTGTTTAAAACTGAATTTAGTTCCGTTTCAATTAGCACAAGTGTTTCTATAAACTAACCTTGACGTCCTTTGTTAATGTTTCTGGAAGCATCAGCCAAATAAAGAGCAGATCGGCAGTGCTGAAAGCCAGGGCGAGCAGAGCTGGAGTGAGGTAGAAGACATTTCCTGTTGCTTTGGAGCTGATAGCAAAGTAGGCGCCCATCAGAGGCCCCACGGTGAAGCCCAAGGAGAAGGCAACGCCAATCATGGCCTGATTAAAATAGAGGGAAACAGAAAATAGAAAAACACTTTATTCATCTATTCTCAATACATGTGATGGTCATGCTAAGCTAAGTGCACTGATAACAAAAAAAAAAGTATGTATAAATATAACACAAAGTAATTTGAATTAATTTCACTTCAACAATACATTTCCTGTAATGACTACAAATATTTCTGCCTACCATTCCTCGGTTCCGTGCTTTCGGGCACGGCAGGTCGGCTATGATGGCAGTGCAGAGGCTGACGTTGCCCTTACAAATGCCCCCAATTACCCGAAACAAAAGGAACATGCTGAAGCTCCGGGAAACAGCCCAGACTGCATAGGAGGACATCAGCCCTAACTGAAACACAAGGCACCCAATTAGTGAATGAGTCAGCACTGGAGAAAAGGCTGTATGTTTTCTTACAGTAGGAATAGCGATAAACAAAACTTTAAAAACTCGTGAAAAAGTGGTGTTTTCCTCACTGTGGTGAGCATGAGGAGGGATCGCCTGCCATAGGAGTCTGACAGAGCCCCGGTTACAGGTGATGCCAGGAACTGCAGCAGAGAAAACAGTGACCCAATCAGACCTGTAGGGGAAAAAAAGAGCATTATTAAACCAATGAGCCTGCAACACTGACCTTAATGTTGAATAAATGTGCTGTTTAAAATCAGTGTAATATACCTCCAAACAGGACACTGTTGTATTTCTTTTCCAAAGGAATCCCAACAGCCTCCCGGAACCAGTCCACAATAGACTGAAGAGACTGATACACAACATCCTGCCCATACAAAAACAAAGCATCACAGAGCTTTAGTATAAATACCAGCAAAATGCTCATTTCACTGTGACTCAGCAGGCAGATTCACCCACTGACTAATCTAATCAAATCACTCATGAGTTTGTTACAGTTTTTATGGAGGAGATTCTTCACACAAAACCATCTTTGTTCGAGGATGTGTTCACAATGTGCAAACGGTCTGTCGAGGAAATTCCATTCAAAAAAAATTATATCTAACATGTTTTCACACTGCAAACCCCCCCAAAACGTCTTCTTTAACAGTAAACACTGTTAGCTTTATTTCCCAGCTTCTTACCATCTCAATATCTGGTGTGATTTGAAAAGTGCCTTTAAGCGATTAGGCTGCTAAAAAAAAAACCAACAGAAAAAACAAGAAAAAACCAACCCCGCTTTCTGCATAGTGATCCAAAATAGAAGGCAGCAGAGGTAGAATCAGAGTGAATCCCAGCAGGTCCAGCAGCAGGATGATAAACACAATCTTGATGACCTTTGTGGAGAAGGTGCCTCCATCTTCCTTGGATTTGTTTACGGCTGACATTCTTCCACCTGATGGGGTCTCTTTTCCTGCTGCACAAAGAGCAGCACTTTTAATATAGCGTATTTCAAACAGAGCCTTGGAAAAATTTCTTTACAGCTTCCTTAAAAGGTTACTGTAGGCTATCCTGATCAAACTCTGAAACAGTTAGGAGAGTTTCCTTAAATTTCCTTGAGTTTTTTGCTTTGTACAAATCAGAGACAGCAGCATATCCACTCATGATTTAAGTAGTTTTTCCTTTTAAATA